>JANHFZ010022125.1:39881-83660 GCA_027560215.1 Halcyon smyrnensis | reverse complement strand
GGATAGCCTGCTGTCTATCGCTGTCCCATGGATAGCCTGCTGTCTATCGCTGTCCCATGGATAGCCTGCTGTCTATCGCTGTCCCATGGATAGCCTGCTGTCTATCAGGACTCCAAGGTGCTTCTCCACAGAGCTACTCTCTAGCAGATCGCCTCCTAACCTGTACTGGTGCATTTTGTTGTTCCTTCCCAGGTGCAGACTCTGCACTTGCTCTTGTTGAACCTCATTAGGTTCCTCTTTGCCCAGCTCTCCAGTCTGTCCAAATCTTGCTAGGTGGCCACACAGCCTTCAGACGAATCAGCCAATCCTCCCAGTCTCATGTCATCAGCAAACTTGCTGAGAAGACACTCTGTCCCGTCATCAAGGTCGTTGATAACAGTGTTGAACAGGACTGGACCGAGCATTGATCCCTGAGGGACTCCACTAGTTACAGGTCTCCAGATGGACTCTGCACCATTGATCATCAATCTTCGGGCTCCATTGTGTAGCCAGTTCTTAATCCATCTCACTGTCCATTCTTCTATCCCACAATTCCTGAGCTTGCTCACAAGGATGTTATGGGAGACTGTGTCAAAAGCCTTGTTAGGGTCAAGGTAGACAACATCCACTGCTCTCCCTGCATCTATCCATTCAGTCACAACATCACAGAAGGCTGACAGATTAGTCAAGCATGCTTTCCTCTTGGTAAATCCACGCTGACTACTCCTGATAACCCTCTTCTCTTCCATGTGCTTAGAGATGACCTCCAAAATGAGCCACTCCACCATTTTTCCAGGGATGGAGGTGAGGCTGACTGGTCTGTAATTTCCTGGATCTTCCTTCTTGCCGTTTTTGAAGACTAGAGTGACACTGGCTTTCCTCCAGTCCTCAGGCACCTCACCTGTTTGCCATGATCTTTCAAAAATTGAGAGGGGTAGGGCAGTAACATCAGCCAGCTCTCTCAACACTCTTGGGTGCATCCCATCAGGGCCCATGGACTTGTGCATATTCAATTTGCGTTAACTCATCTCTGACCTGCTCTTCATTGACTAGTGGAGAGTCTTTCCTCTTCCAGGCTTCCTCTCTTATATCCAGAGTCTGGAGTTCACAAGGGCTGGTCGTAGGAGTAAAGACTGAAGCAAAGAAGGTATTCAGAAACTCTCCTACATGCCTCTCTGCATCCTCTGTTATCAGGGCTCCCACCTCATTCAGCAGTGGGCCCACATTTTCCCTATTCCTCCTTTTACTACTGATATATTTGAGGAAGCTCTTCTTGTTCTCTTTTACTTCTTTTGTCAGTTTAAGTTTGAAGAAGGCTTTGGCCTTCTTTGCTGCCTTTCTACAAACCCTGACAACGTCCCTGTAGTCCTCCCAAGTGACAAATCCCTTCTTCCCGAAACAGCAAATTTCTTTCTTCTACGAGACTTTCTTCAGAAGATCTTTGTTCATCCATGCAGGTTTTCTACCTCTACCTGTTTTTTCACTTGAAGGAATTCACCTGTCTTGGGCTTGGAGGAAGTGGTATTTAAAAACTGACCAGCTCTCTTGGGCTCCCTTTCCTTCCAGAGTCTTAGCCCATGGGATTCCTGCAAGTAGATCTTTGAAGAGTCCAAATTTATCCCTGTGGAAGTCCAGGGTTGTAATCCTACTTGTTGCCCTGCTTCTTCTTTGTAAAATACTAAACTCCACCGTGCCATGGTCACTGTCACCAAGGTTGTTGCCAATCAGACCTTTTTTATTCATTAATACAAGGTCCAGCAGTGCATTTCTCCTCATTGGTTCCTCCACTACCTGCATTAGAAACTTATCATCGACGCACTGCAAGAGCCTTCTGGACTGAATATGCTTAGCTGTGTGGACTTTCCAACAAATATCAGGGTGATTGAAGTCACCCATAAGTACTAAGGGGTGGGATCTAGAGGCTACTTCCAGCTGACTGTAGAAGGCCTCATCAACATCATCTTCTTGGGTTGGTGGTATGCTGCAGCATAATTAAGTACTTTCAAGATTACCCTAGAAAGGATATGGGTAAGCATGAGATGAATATTTTAATCAATTTAATGATTTCTTATTACCTAACAGGAAGGGTTCGATCTCCTTTCCGTCGATCCATCTCTCTCTGAGGAACAGGATACCAACGAAAATTCAACTTCCAGTTGAATCCACCATAGGTCATGTCAGAACCTGCCATATATTCGAAGGTGTCATCGCTAATTACGTCAATGATAGGACACACTACTGTTCTCCTAGGAAATGGAAAGAGCCAAAACCTATTAATTAAAGTGTCAAAAAAAGGTGGTGTCTGGGGTGGGGTTTTTTATTCTATTTTTAACACAGTTTAAATTTTCAGAGTCATCTCTTACAACAATACTCAATAGATCATTACCATGAAACATTCAAATTCTGTCTTGCTAAATGGAGTTAATTCATCTAAAGGAAACTGGTTTTCTGATACAATTTTGGCAATTCCACCTCTTTATTTTAAACAATATTTGTGTTATTACCAGCAATAAATATTCGTCTCTCTGCAGACAGGAAAACTCATTACAGCTTTCTCAATGCTACACAATGATTTTATAGAAAATAAGAGCTTTTCATTTCTAGTTAAGTGGCCAAAGTAACTTGCATTTTTTGAAACTAAAATTTGGTCATTAGCTCTGAGGAATTATTCTTATTGCTCTCAGGACTAAGAAATTGTAGTCTTTGTAAACAAAGTATGCCTACAGCATGAAAGTCAACAGAGAGACCTCCTTGTCCACTGTCCTGACATTATTAACACACATACTCAACTCTAATGATCTTAAAGGCCCTTAACTAACCATCCTTAAGCATGCTTCCTCTCATGCAAAGCTCTGTAAAAAGATTCAGGGGTTACAACTAAATTTAAAGGACTTAGTTGAGCCAATTGTAACAATTTATGTATCATTGTTCTCACAAAGTGTTATAATGATAGCTTAAAGACTAGTATGATGTCTGAGCACAGTGATGAAAAGAATTTATTACATGTAGCTTTTTCATCATGTAATGCTGCATTTTGTAGCATTAAATTTTAAAAGTGATTTTTTAACAAAAAAAATACCTGTAGCACCATAATTAATATCTAGTCTAATATGCTGCTTACTAACAGATTAGGGTGAAACTAGAGAATTACTGCTCAGATGTATGAATGTTTTATAAAGCAGACCATTCTCTCATTAGTTTGGTTTCTTTTTTCCGCTCTCGATACAATTTCCATTACGCTCTCATGGATGTGTTTTAAGTATTGACTGATGACAGAAATATAAAGCTGTGTTACTGCGGTGTAGATCAGTATGATTCCAGTAACTATCTAACTTTGGAAAATACATCACAGCATAGAATTCCACAATACAAATACATTCCAAAAATACTTTACAAAATAAAGAAATCACAACGTGAACCCAAAAACTGTAAACCTGACAGCTCTTGCTTACAGTGTTGGTGTTACGTGAGATCAGGGCTCCATTTCTTCCTCAGGAATATCTTCCCAAATTCATGAAGGAATGGGCCAGGCTGCAGACAGACGACCTCAAATTCCACTGCTTTCTCAATTCCATTCATGCTCAGGTCTCCTGCTCTTTAACATCTTATCCCATGCATCCCAATATAAGCTTCACTTGAAACCAAGTTTTACTTTTAAAAAGTTGCACTGAATTAGCCTTGATCCTTACACCAATGAGAATTTATCCAGCCCTTCAGAAAGTAGGCATCTGCTTGTAGGCTTTGCTGTAATACTTGGAACATTTCTTAATAACCAAAGAAAACAACATGGACCAGTAAATAGATAATTACCTGTCAGCTTTGATCCTTGCCAGCAGAGGTTCAAGCCAGCCTACAGTACATTCACAATGAGCATCTAGGAAGGTGATGACCTGGCCTTTAGAAGCAGCAGCCCCCTTTAATCTGGCTCTAATCAATCCAGAACGCTGCTCCATTCGAATCACATGAACAGGTACTTTCAATTTTTTTACATAATTCTCCAGCGGTCTTTTCAAGAAGTCTGCAAAGAAATGATCAAAACCATGGAAACTGTCAATTACATAGTTCAGAGTTCCTTCCCATCCCCACCCCTCAATGAAGACTTGAATTAAGAGACATTATTTCTTATTTTCTATCCTTTTCCTCCTTTCTTAGCTAATTTTGTCTACTGCTTATACTACACTTCACAATACGTCCTTCAACATTCCCATGTGTTTCACTTGCTAGAGCAGCAAGTTCTTCCTCTTCTTAATTCCTTCATTATGGAATAAAAAAAAAATTAAAAAATGAAGAGTGTAGAATGCTTACACAGAAACCAGATGGGATAGACAAGTTTTTACTATGGAGTACATGTAAGACTCACTTTCAACAACATATGTGTAAGTGCTCTCGGACATAACGCTTCTCTACCAAGAGAATACAGAAAAGGATCTGACTAGTGGAACATAACTAATTCCCTCCTGCAGGAATGCAACTTACAGGTATTTTCTCTGCAAGCAGTTTAAAACATGCGCAAATTGATTCTTCCATTGTGCTTTCTCAAGATCTTTCTGGCTAATATTTTTTTCTATTAAATTACCACTATAATGCCTGAAAACAAAACTAAAGACAAATGAGCTATACATAAATGAGTATCTGTAACACTAACAAATGCCAGCTTAGCTGAGGAAAAAATATTATTCAAAATAGAACAGCCATAACTGGCTACCAGATGCCTAGAGACTCAAAATTACTTGCATTACAAAAGAGCTGCTAAATTAACACATTTCCCATTGCCAAGCACAGTTTTTGTCCATCATGAAAAATTAGACTATGATGGATGATGCTAAAGGAAGAACAAAGAATTGAGGGAGAATGCAATTGACAGGCACAGAAAGCGACTCCTGCAATAACTTGCAGATTTCAAATATGTAAAGAAGGTGAAATGGTCTTATAACACAGCTGTGCAATGTATTAGATTCTACACTCAAAGCACATGGGAGTTGTACTACAACAGTGCAAAGCCTGTAGTAGGATTTAGCGTAAGTAACTATCTCATACAAGAATAATCATGACACTGGAGGTGAGGGTGAAGCACAGCATGAACTCTTAGTGGCTGTTTTGTAAATCTCAAGAGGTAGGAGATGACCTGAGGGTGATTGCTATTCCTTACCACTGCTCCAGATGAATGAGTTACAATTGCCTCCTCATTTTTTACCATGCATTGTTGGACTGTCACTAAAACCCACAGAAGTACGTTCTGACACATCTTGAAAGCTGAACTATGCTAAAAGAAGTTGATAAATCTGATTATTTGTCTCCAGAGAAACTCAAAGGATGTTAATTCTTATTTTGCATATTAACAGAAACTCAAATGAATACATGTTTATCAGTACGAAGTGTACATGTCTGAGCATTTTGCGTGCCTTTTGGGATTGAGCACAGGGATCATCTGGCTGAGTAAGACTACAGTAAATACAATCTCATTTCTTTACAGTGTAGCTTTCCAAAGCCACTAATTTAAAAGAACTAGTATCATGGTAATGTTTATAGTTTTCATGTATATGGCTTCTATGTCATACACGAAGAAAATAAACAGTGAAGCATTTCTCTCCATTCTATCTATCTTACGAGCAAGTCGCACAAATCAGCATGTTCACTTCAGATGTAGCACTGATAAGTTTTTTAAGTAGTTCTAGCTACATCAGGCTGAATGAATATGGGCTGTGAGACTGGTCTCTGAATGCACAGTTCCATTAACAGAATGGTAAAATTCTGCCAAGAGGAAGAGAGGAGAGGAAGATTTCAATAATACAACTGCAGCCACTGAAGAACTAGCATAAGCCAGGAAGTTACAGTAATGAAACTCAGGGTCAACATATTGCATATAAAAATCTTACTGGCATTTTCTCTGCAAATTATTTCAAATTCCAATTTATCTTTTCAAATACTTTTTTTTTTCCTGTACAAAACAATCAGAGATGTGTGCATTGGTTTTCACTATGGAGAGAACAGGGTTAAGAACAATCTTTCTCCCATATTTAACCACATGCCTAAAAATATTTGTATCAACTACCACCTTATTTAAAACTTCAAAAGGGAGTATTCCCAGAAACAAAACATTGCGTCCAACATTAAGTAACTGTGCCCTTAAAATACTACTAGAATTTCGGCAAAATAAGCAAAAAGGTAAAGCTTTATGCCTCATCCTTACAAAAGAATGTAAAATAACTCAAGCATCAAGATTCCCGGTGTTCCTCTGCTACCAGCAGTTAAGAGTTAAACGCTCAAATCTAAGCAGCATATTTTCCCTCAAGCACTGTCTCTGGAGTATCCCTCTCAGAGGGATACACTTCACTCACAAACTGCTCCCTTAGTTCAAGAATCAAGAGTCTAGAGTTTTGGACTAATCATCCTTCCAAAAACCGGTACAAGTTTCTTGTAAGGCAAGATATGTTTTTTCATTAAAAGAGTATTTGAATAGTCTTTTAATGCACAGAATACCTTTTGGCCTAGAAGTGTGATAATCAAGTTGTAGAGAGAACCTATTGCTCATGTTTATACTAAATCCTGTATTTAACAATCAAATGAAGAGTTTTATGTATCACAAAGTGAGATGGCTGTCATCTTGGGTCAAACAAGTAAATTTTTAGCATCGTCTCATACACTTCAGAATGAGGCTTGATAATAAAACAACAAAAAACCACAAAATAAAAAACCCAAAATCCCACAAATACTTGTACATCAGAACAATAATAATACATGTATTTTCAGAGGTATAGTTTTAGTTTCATTTAACTCTTTCTGCTGGATATTTCTTTCAAACTTCTTCTGTATCAAAAGTGTATATAATTTTACCTAGGACTCTGAAAAGTTTAAAAAGCATCTTCTGTGGCAGTAGCAGAACTAAGAAAGCCAAAGAAGCAAATACATTCAGTTCAAGAGAAGTACAGAAGTTGAAAAATACTTTGACAATTCTATTACTGAGTCACATTTATATGAATCTAAATGAAATGTGAAGTTTCAAAACTGTTTGGTTTTTTTTTTTTAGTTTAACCACAATGTAAGAATGCATAAGCAGTTTTAAGAAGTGTGAACGCTTTCGTACAATGCTGTTGGCAGGAATTTAGCTTTGGTTACATTGCCTTGATCTGTATCTGTCTAACAAAGTTCTGTGAGTGTATCCTGTCCTGATGCAACCTGCCTGCCACACTTGGCCATTCAGTGCTGACCTAGTTTTAAGTACTGACTATTCCTAATTTCTCCCGTTAATTTTTTCTTTTAATAGATACCTAAGATCAATGCTTAACAACTAAACATGCAATTCTGATCAGTAACCAGAGAACAATGTTAAAATACGTCTTGTTTCTCCAAAGCTTTTATTTTTGGTGTAAGGATGTGGTAATATGCAAATTAATTCTTCTAAAAGCATGACACTAGCAGGTACAAAGTGTGCTTCAGGCAGACCGAATGCTTACTTTATTTCAATTAAATTGACTCTGATGCTAGAATTCAAAATACACTACTCAGGCTGAACATTTTTTTTTCTGGAAAAATCTGCTGGTTTAGTTCAACACAAACAGAATGCTTAAGTAGCATATGCTAAACCCGTCACATTTTCAGGCATCATACCCTTCTGTTTTGTTTAATGTAAAAGCATGCTTGCTGGAACCATAACAAGTTTTTGGAAAACAAAATAAAAATCAACTTTCAGTAGTTGTTGAAAATAACTACAAATGAAAGATGACTGAGTGATCTGAAATGAAGATCACAGATTTCAAAATTAAATATTGGAAAAGGTTCAGTAACAACACCAAAAAAAAAAAAATCTGAAATGCTGTATCTTCCAGTTCTCTAGCTTTTATTACCTAACTCAAGCCCAGAAACAGTACAGTTATCTAGAGAAAGCCACATGCTTTTTAAACTGGACTGTAACTCTTCTTCATAATGAGGACATGGCTATTGTTATGTTAAAATTAATTTTTTCTAAAACAGAAATTGAAGAGACAAAACATAATTCTTATGGCATGTTATTTTAATATTAGCTTGCTCTCTATTTCTAGGCCCTATTGAAAGCTGACCTGTCACAATTAATCATTAGCACTGATTTGAATTAGTGCCAAGGACTGTTTTAACAAATGAAAGAGCACAATTGCAATAACCTTTGTTTTCCTAGCAAGACTCTGTGCACCAAAGCTAACTAACCAAAACAAATGCACGAACTCTGTTCCATTAAGGAAGCATATACCTGTACAATAACCTAGTACAGACACTCAGAATCCAAATATCAGCATCCGTGTTAAAAAGAGGACTCTTCCTGGGAACAGCTCTCAGGAGAGGTGAGCAGCTTCACACACATTAGAACCAAAGAAATGTAGAATTTTTATGTGAAGGTTGAAAAGCTACAAGACATTCAGGAGTGCAATTACAAATTCCCCATATGTGAAAACAGTGAAAATTTGGTCTTGTGCCTTTCTAAAAGCAAAAGTTAATCACACTTCTTGTCTAATCTGGAACACATTTATGTGGTGGCCTTGCCCTTGGCATGGGCATTCCTTGTCTGCTGCCAGGGCATAATTGTATTTAAGGCCTCTGTCCCTTCTTCCAAATCACACTGAAATCGTCTGAGGAAGTTAAAGTTAGTACCAGCAAGGATGCAAAAGCAAACAAGGGTGCCTGACAGATGAGAGGAGTAGAGTGGTAGAAGTGTCAACAGAACCCGAGCGCGTGAGATATGCTTCCTTAGGAAAACAGGTTGGTCAAAGCTCAGGTAGTTGATAGGATTTTTCTTTAGTCTACTCAACTACTCTGCAACCAGCTGTACTATAGATCTACATAGTTTGGCATAGGTCAGTTAATATGCTACATCATACACACACTCAACCTGAAGAAGAAATTCATTATAATTTCTACCATGTCAGACAACAAGTGCAACAATCCACTTGTAAAATTCTTCAGGCTACAAAACTTCTTGTTAACCACTGTACTGGTTACTGCCATAAAACCTCCTGTTAACCATTGCAATCCACGCACCATAATGCTGCTTAGATTGTACGATCTGAAACCCAGCGTCTCTCTTCATACATATTGTTTGGACAGATCTTGTTGGCTGGACAAGAGTCAGGCATCTTATTCTTTATTGTAAGCAGCAGAATATGGATTTTGTATCACACATGGAGTTTCATTCTGCAGCATGGAGTTTTCATCTGGACCACTAGTTATTAAAAAGTGGAACTCCTTAGAGAATAGAAACTAAATTTCAACTTCCCATGAACCGAATAATCAAAATTAATGTTTCTGAACACCAAGCTTGATGGTGGTAGTGACAATAAATTTGGATGTGTGTGAGGAAGAGTGGTCCTTCCCATTTTAAAACCAGGTGATTCAGGTATTAAATGCTCTCAAGCTTTAGGAACATGTTAAAATTCTAAATGCAAAACATGAAAGCTCTAATAGGATAAACCCAGCAGCAAACACAAACGCTCCTGTCAACAGAAAAGTAAACAGATACATACATTTAAACTGTTTTTCAGCAGAGAATGACCCAACTGTACTTCAAAAAGGGCGTTACTCACTGCCTTCCCCTGCCCTAGCTACTACGTTTTGCAGAGGAGAGTTAAGCCTGTAGGAAGTCAGTTTGTGTTTTTGAGTAGAATGAGCAGCAAGCTAAGGCATTGACATTATCATTACCTCTTTCACTGGCATCATCGACAAGGACGATTTCTTCCAGCATGTGTCGTGGTGACCGGTTTATCACACTATGAACAGTTCGTAGCAGTGTGCTCCAAGCCTCATTGTGAAAAACAATGACAACGCTTGTCGTGGGAAGGTTGTCTGCATACACCTTCGTTTTACACCTAGAAACAAACGTAAGGCATAGATTTGTAAAGGTCAGGCCTTCAGTCAGAACTGCAATTTTGAGGTTTACTGACAAGTATCAATACTAAAATTCGTGATATATCAATTTTATGCAAAGTAAGACAAAGGAGCAAATGGTACAATTTGTATTTTTACCCAAAACCCCCACCCTTTATGTATACATCTACCACTGAGAAAGGAGAACCTCAATTCAATAACCAGTTCTAGAAATGAGACATCCATACTGCTAACACACAGAGATGGTAATAGATTATTTATCTCCTCTACCCCTGTTCTGTGAAGAGTAGCATGTCCAGATACACTAATCCAAGCCTCTAGGTTTGTGTTCCTTCAGGGGCAAGGGGGAAACCCTAGCACTGTAATGGGAATAGAGGGGGAATGGAGAGACACACACAAGATAAGAAATTGCAAACTTGGCAAACTTTAAGAAACACAAAAAAACCAAACCCAGACTAAAACCAAATACCTAAGAGGTAAAAAATTCCGAACACAGCTTATGTTTGGAAAAAGCCAAAACTGCATGCATGCTACCTATAATACCAGTGAGTTATATTTCATAAATTACTGTGTTTGTATTACACAGACCAATTTTTTTCCTCCTCATTGTATACATGTTGGAAGTGCTATAAAGGTTCATCAAATGAAAATATAATTATATTCACATTCCAAAGTTAGCATGAAAAACCATAGGTTTAGGTCTCCTAACAGCACATATAGGACATTATACAAAATATGACAGACTCCAAGGAACCCCACATGCAGCCAACATTTTACACTCTGCAATACTGAAAGTATCACTTGTTTTAAAAAGGTATCTCCTAGAAAAATCAATCCACTGTACATTAAGTACTCTTAAGAATTCTGAAAATACAATTCTGCTCTAAAAAAGAACCATGCAAATGTAAGTGTTCTCTGCACAGATCTGCTCTTCCTGAATATTCAAAAATCACACACAGCAGCTTAAGGAAGATTTGATGGTACTAAGTACTTTAAGAATCAAAGTTAGAGATACATGCAGATCTCAAACACAAGGAAAACAGTGAATTAAAAGTGAAATAAAAAAAACAGTGAAATAAAAACAGTGAAATAAAAAAACCAGTGAAATAAAGCAGCTTATTAGATCCCAAATTACTGAGTCAATTCACTATAATGTAACCTGATCTAAATGCTATTAAAATACATTAACAAGTATTCATGACGATCACCTTAACAGCAATGCTCTCAGCTTGAGAAGTAAATAGTGCATATCCTCTTCCCGAAAAAATATAAAAACCATACCAAAAGGAAGAGTCTGCTAATAGAGGCTCATGGTGTCAGCATCTAATCCCATCCCAATCAGCTGACACCAGGAATGTCAGCCAAAACTGGTCTCCCAACACAAATTATTCTATTTGATGGATAACTTGGTTTAGCCAGAGCTTCTCTATGTGAGAGCAGCTCTCACAGCACATAGGCATTGAGCGCTGAGGTGGTGACAAAAGGCCAAAGTGCACCGAGATCCCAGAAAGATCAGTAAATCCAGGTACAATTGAAAAAATATCTGGAAAGGCTTCTGTAGAATCATGTTTCATTTCTGCAAATTGAAACAGCAGGATCAGGCTCCGTCTTCAATATTATACTTACGTATACAACTATGTTCAAGTTTAATTATTCACTACACTGAAGGGAGCACCATAAAAACTTCAGGGAAAGCAGCCATGCCTAGTTTAGGGAAAACACCCCTATGCTTTCCAATTTAATTCACTTATAAAAAAAAATTTACAACAATAAAATAGTTTTTCACAAAAATGCCATGAATTTCAGATGAAAAATTCAATTGTAAGCCAAATAACTTGCCCCCCATTTTGTCACTCACTTGTTCAGCCTATTTTGCTGCTTTAAAAGAATACTATCAATATTTTATTCCTTCTGCTGCACTGCTCCCTAGGTAAGAAAATAAGTGTCTGATTGTAGACCTAGTAATACAACCCCACCAGGTGTTCCTCTACTTTTTGGCAGAGTATTTGTTAGAAAGTTGAGGAGGCCTGTTAGCAGCTCTCTGTGAAAAGCGGTAACAATGTGTCGTTCACCAGGAACAGCTTGCTGGGGTGGCCACATGATCTGCTATTGTAATAGGAAACCACTCCAGCCTTGTCTTTTTTTTTAATGGTTTAACAGAAGATTTTATTTTACTGAGCTCAAATCAATGAATTGGTATAATAAAAGCCAGCCAAGTGATCAGGGACTACTATGTTTACAAAC
The DNA here is from genome assembly GCA_027560215.1 of Halcyon smyrnensis. Classification (NCBI taxonomy): domain Eukaryota; kingdom Metazoa; phylum Chordata; class Aves; order Coraciiformes; family Alcedinidae; genus Halcyon; species Halcyon smyrnensis. The sequence continues at coordinate 71,585 of JANHFZ010022125.1, read as the reverse complement.
CACTACACTGCCTGAAGTATAAATACATCAAAACATTTAAGATCTGTTTTTGAAGGGATCTCTCCCCTCTGCAAGTCATTCCACCTACCATTACCACAGCCCTGTCCTGCAGAAGGTGAAAACTGAGCATCCTCCTTCCCATAACGAGCCTTGCCTATTCTCATCCCCAGAGATCAAGAACAGTTTGAGAGACCCTAGACTGGCTCGTTTTCCATCATGTAAAAGGCTGCCATGCGAAACACAAGGGTGTTTCATAGCAAAACTGGCTTGGAATGTTGGAATGCTATTCTTAACAAAGTGTTTGGTGTGAAATTATTTTGGAAAGATTCATTGATGAAGGCAGGATAAAGGAACTAACTAATAGTACAATATCTGATTTTTTAATACTCCTTTCACCTGCCTTTCTATAAATACCTTTCAGCTATATTTGTACAAAGTTTTCTGAATACATACAAATAATAAAAAAATCCTGGTTTTGATTTTGAAAACACAAATACCCCCACCTACATACTGCTGCAGAACATAAAACAAATAAAAAAGAACAGTTGACATCTGTGATTATTACACTCACCCTCTACGTAAACTTCATGTTTTACCCTAACATATATTTAAATTAAGAATACTTTTTGTTTTTCACTTAAATTATCCCAGAAAGGTATAACTATAGAATTCAAAATATAGCATTAGTTTCAACGAACAGTTGTGCAACATTAGTATCAGAATATAACTGTGAGGGGTACGTCATACAGGGTATGAATTAAGGACAATTTGAATTTTAATTAACTACTAATACATTATGTTCCTTTTGTTGGATCATGCCTCCAACAGTTTTAAAATTGAGTGCATAATATTAGGAAGGCATACCATCTCCAGTAATTTAATGAAGTCTCCAAATGACAGTTGAGAACGTCTACTTTCCGTGAAATGCAACATCCTTCCCTTAATCTATAGTATTCACCACACAAATTCTTAGCTAATGCAACTCCATAATTATTTAGTGTGGCAACTCCCCCAAATTTTCAGACATTTTAAATGCAAGCGGAGACTTACTGCCCTATTATCTAAAGACACAGAAAAAGAATAGGGCAGACTGTTAAAAAATGATCGAGACAAAAAGCCTAATTATTCTACATTTCTTGTTATACAGAGTCCAATGGTCAAAGCAGTAATTTTCTTCATTTCATAGAAAGTCTCTGTCCCATGCACTAAAATCCTCACCCTCAGCTGCATTAGCATTGTATTGTTCCCTAATATTTGATTTCTTGCTTTCCTGTAATTAGGAAGAAAAATGGAAAATTAATTAGGAAATGGAGTTATACAAGATCTTTAATGCCCCATCAAAACCATATCTGAAAAAATCAGTTAAGTTTACAAACTATACTTTTAAGTTGCCTTACAAAGGAGCCACAGGACTATGAAGACACCACTCTACTCTGATCTCTGTAAGGTGCTTGTACACATTCTTCACAGAATTTCACTCTGTTGCAATTTTGCATCATATATTCAGAACAGTTTGGCCCAGGTCCACATAACTACATGCTTATTTCTAGGTCTGTATCTCCCCAAGAGCATAAGGCAGTATAAGAGGTCCAAGGTCTTCTTAACTTGAATTTAAGCTTGACTAAAAGGAAAGGAAGGAGGATAGATCCTATACTATATGTATATACCATTGCTAAAGAATAGTGACAGCAAAATAAACACAAATTGTTGTTCCTAACACCCTGTGGCCTGATTTCAAAGTTTTAAATTCATTACAGAAGTTTTTTAAATGGAAGGCCAAAAGCAACTATGAGTTGTGTTATGGTACTCCGTTACCATCACTTTTTGTGAAGATGTTAACTGAATCTTATATAAATGCCCTGCATGGTTTAGATAGGCAGATGTTCAGGGAGAAAAAAAAAGTCTCAGAGAATTTCACTCAGTGGATTGTGTATAGTCACTTGAAAACTACCTGTTGCTACTCCAAATGTACCTGAAGAGCCTCTCAAACTGCTTTCCCATTTTCTCTTTCAGCCCAAGGTACAAATTGTCCACAGAAGAGAATACAAAAATATCCAGAAGAGACATCAAGTAACACAATTCTGTCCAAATAAAATTAAGCCATTAAATCTCAGAACTTAATTGCTGCTTCAGCACAATCTTGCACAGAAAGAAGCAACTCTTCATTTTGTGCTTCCTACACCACCACAACCATATACTCTCTTATCTTCCTTCCTCCACATCTGGCAGAACTGAAAGCCTCAACTCTTCTCACGCTGGTGAAGGAATGAGAAAAACCTACATCACTGTAGGGACAGAAGAAATCTACCAGGTGATCTTACAAGATCCTTCATTTGAATTCCTCAGAAGGTGAAATTCTTCTGATAGCTATCTACTCTGCTCAGTGACCGACCCGGAGATCAATCAGGCTTATCCGTGCTATCCATCAGCACCGAGACAGAGATGCCAGGAACTCGGGACACTACCCTTCACTATCCTAATGTCACCTCTTTCAGTTTACTGTTAGGACTTTCACAAACGCTTCAAATATTATCTTAAAAAAAAAGGAACTGTGCAGCCATCTTAATACAGAATAGTACTTGGCATTTTATCAATATTATGAAATTTTATTCATGGATCAATTTACTTATAAACTATTCCTAAAAACCAAGATTGAGTGCTACATGTGTAATATTGTCAGATCTTGAAAGAAATATTTACAGTGTTAGCAATGATCTGTTTGCACACCCTTCAAAGTCACATTAAATCATTTCTGAAAGCAGTAGAAAAAAATTGCATTTAATATCCTGATAGCTCTTAAATACTGAAGAATCACACTTCAAAAAAAAAAGCTACAAACAGGGCAGAGTTTTTTTAGGAAATCAATTATACACTACCATCATGTTTGTGCAGTGAGACAAACCTCATTCACTGAGGCAAAACATCCAAAAAAATTTCAGGCAATTTTCTAGAAATATGATGTCATTATTATATACTGCATGAGAAAGAAATACTAAATTTCTAAATATCATAGAGTAGATCTCTACCATTCCTGATGCTGTCAACAGGTTATTCTCCACAAAGGAGCAACAAGAGGACAAGTAACATTTAGATTTATTTTTTTTTTTAATATGGCATTTTCTAAATGAGGCTCCTCACGCTAACCTAATCACAAAATTAGTAGACTCACACACTACCTGGGCCATGACTTGCTATACCTGATACCAGTTTTACTCCTAGATTACACCAGCCTTTCATAGGTACAAGGCATGTCCAGTAATTTACAGTGGCTCAATAACTCAAACAGTAGTAACCACATACACGATCCTCATTTTCCATCCCAAGGCACCCAGCCTAGAGCGCTCTGGTAAAGGACAGAGATGGAACACAAGCAGAAGAGTCTCCTTGGGCACTAAGCAGCTCAGCTGGGAAATCCCAGTGGAGCTCAGCCCAGAGCTCTTACGTGCAGTATAATGCAGTGCTGGTGTGTTTGTGAAAGCTGTAGGGAAACATATGTAGTCATCTTACAAATTCAGTACAATCTTTTGTCCTGCATACTACAAACAACAGTTATAAATAGAAGCTGCGGGTATAAATAAACTGCGTCCTAGAACTTAAATTTGACAAAGAAATAATCGAAGTCTTGCTGAAAATCAGGTTAGAGCTGAAGTTTTCAGGAAATGCTACATAGCACAGCTCCTCTAATAAATCCGTTTAATAGCACTGATGCAGTACAAACTGCATACTCTTCACTTTTAAAATATATTGTTGGAGTTTCTGGGATGTTAGCATCAGTATCCTTAGACTTGAAAATACACCTTTATTTTCTACTGAGATTACCAAAATTAATGCCAGATTGATAGACGAGAAAATCAGAAAATCTGAACTTCTCTCAGGAAACCTTAGACTTTAGTTACTGACATCCAATGAATATCGCTGCAGTGACATAAAATATCAGCACTCCATTGTTTACCTGAGCATTTGCCGTAGGTTATAGCCTGCAATAAAGTTAATGTAACAAAGCAGAGGTACAGCTGTGCCCAATGCAGAAACTCTTCTCTACTTAAATCATGGCTGAAAACAGTTCTAAAATAAGACTCAGAGAGTCACCGTGAAGCTGCCGAGACTGACCTACATTTCCCTCAGACGATAACGCCCAGTAGCAGGGGTGGCAGAGAGCATCAAAACACTACAGCAAGAACCACCAGCACTCAAGTCAAGTGGTGTGTTTCTGGTAAACGCTTAGTCCTTCCTGGATATGAGCAGCAGCCTCATGATAGCACTATGAACAGGGGAGTTAATAAATCCGCTTCTGACATAAATTTTAAGAATACCCCAAGCTATCAAATTGAAGACAATCAAGCTAAAGACCTTATTTTCATACAGAAACAACACAGCTAAAAGGGCTAAAAGGAATACTTCTGAGAAAGATAGAATCACTGACTGTCGTAACATGCCAAACCACTTCTTACTATGCAGATTTCGCGTACAACCACAGTTGTAGCTTGTGGATGGATAAAGAGAAAACACTGAGGATAAGGTTGCAACAAAACTTCATGCTACCCCTGAAGCTGCTTCTTCCAATCAAATCAGAACAGTTAGGTATAGAAAGACATCTTCACTTCTATAATTCATATCGTAAATCCAATTAATCTTTCCAAACATGTAACCTGAATGCAGGCAAATCCCTTATTCAAACATTTCCATTCAGCCTGTTTAATGTCTGCCTTCAATAATATTACATAATTTACCTGACATCAAGAGTATGAAATTTTCCTTTCTTCTGATCTCAAACATTTGGATATAAGAAAGGTCGCATTATCTCATGAGTCAAGTAGAAATCTTCTTTAGACCCTGGAAACAAAATCCAAAATGGTCCTTAAAACCATTGTGGTTACAGAATTCAAGCAGAATTTCATAAAAATAATTAGCTGCAATTGACTATTTTCCTTATCCTGAAAGTGATCACAGGAAAGAATCTCCTGACAGAAGCAAAACCAATTCTGTCCTCAAAGACTGCAACCGAATCCTAAGTTCTCTAGCCAAACTATTTCCACAGTTAGCCTACCAATTTGACTAAAGTTCAGGATACGGCTACTCATCCAAAGCAGAAAATGCTCATAACTAAAAGTGAAACTGCCAAGTGCTTGTGTGTATATACAGACACACATGTACACATGTATGCATATATACATATGTATACGTCTATATAAAAAAACAGTTTACAGGAAGCAAGATGACTTTTTGCCCCTATAAACTTCCTCTAGGAAAAAAGATTTATAGGCAATTTCTTCCAGCTAACTCATTAAGTCAACATGAACATGAATATTTCCAAATGTTGATTCTACAGCGGGCCAGTAACAAGCTATATGAACCACAGAAGCCAGATGAAAAAGAACTGTAATAGATGTAAAAGAACTGTAAAGTCTTTTAATACCTCACATGCTTTCAGAATTCCAGCATGACACTACTCAAAGTTACGTTACTAGTGATCAGATCAGCAGATTTCCTTTACAGATGTCTCGATTTCTAGCTTGTAAGAAAATGATGAATAAACTTCTGAGGTCCTCCACCACCTATGCTGACAAATTTGCTCTTTTTTATTATTTGTTACATCACTATGACCAGAGGTATGTGAATACCAAAAGTTCGCAAAGCATATCACAATTCATGGAGCTATTTAAATCCCCATGACCTTACAGGCCTTTTAATACACACTTTCTGTAAGATTTCCCCCCCCCGTCCCCACCATGTTACACCTAATGTGGTGCAACTGTGAGTTGCTGCCAAAAGCAATAATCCCACTTTTCACCATTACAGTTCTGTCCCATCCCTTTCCTTGCACTAGATCTGGCAATCATACTGGGTGTGTTGCTTCAGTTTGATTATCCAACAAGATACATTTTCTTCCCCTTTTTGATGTGCAATCCTCCAACCAGTCGGTGAACGCTAAGGCCACACAATTGTCAGATAGGTATCAATAGAAGTGGTGAGAAGACTTCTCTTGGCTGCAGTCCACATTTACACCACAATATATGCAGTACAAACCTATCACCTTAGCTCTTGTCCTGAATTAAGATAATGCAAAACAAAGAAAGCATGCCTTCAGAAGCCTCACACAGAAGCAAAAACTTCAAGTGCTGACATTTAAAAAACCCATAAAATATTACACATTTTAGTTTCAAGAGCATGCTCTTGCATGTCTGCCTTCACTAGTTTTACTGTAAATAGGTTTACTCAAACTATCTTCCTCCCACAGGGATTGTGTAAATTTTATGAATGTGTCATATCATGATTCAACCATAGTATCTTTAAGTGTACAGGAAATCAATTTGTTTGGGATTTTAAAAATCCAAACTCCAGTGTATTCTCACATATATATTTCAGGCTTAAAATCAATGTACTTTTAAAGCACATGTATAAAAAACATATTGCAGTCTCATAACTGAAAAGCATTATATTGTATCATGTAATTAACACCACCTAAATCTAAATACAGTTCTAAGCAAAGAGATGACAGTCAGATGGACTTATTCAGAAAGGAGCCCAGCATAATTGCTATGAACTCTACAACACTGAAGAAAATTAGAGTTAGAACAATAGCTTTTAACCCCAGAAAAAAAAAAAAATTGTTCTACTTCCTCTCAATTGTCTAAGTCAGCTTGGTAGCAGAAACTGAGCAGGGTCGTTTGAATCAGCAATGAAGCCTTCAGTAATGACTTAAACTCAACACATTATTGTACTAATTAAAATTAAGGTCTTAGAGATCTGCACCTTATTTTTCTATTAAGTTGCTGAAGTCATAATTAGTATGACTTTATACTCAGCTCAGTCAAATATGTAGATCACTTGGCTAAAAAATTAGATTATATCCTAGTCATCTATACAACTCAAAGTTCAACATACCTACCTCCTAAACACAGTTCGAAAAAGGACAATTAAAGGATCCCAAATTTTTTGCAGAAGTTACAATAAGATGTCTGATACCTTAAATTCTGGCAAAATTATACCAACTAAGGAATGCATTTACAAGGAAGATCTTTTATGCCAAGTTCTACAGATCATGCAGCCTTGGACAAAGGGTTGCTACAATATCTCAGCACTATCCACACTCACCCTTGCTGCAACTCTGCTTGGGGAAGCCCATCACCCCTCTAAGAAATCCCAGCCTGCAAAGTATGACACCCTCCCAACACTGCATCAAACTCCAGACAGGAGCTTACATGAATGACATCATGCTATGCCTCCAGTGTTTTCCAGCCTTAACCACTTGTGCATGGAAGAGAAAAGCATTTTAAGATGCTTTTTTCCAGTGTAAAAAAGTCAGAATTGGGTTTAAACTCTCAAAGGGATTTTTAATCAGGGACCCAAATGTCTCCTTAAATGTTTTATATATTCCGCAAGTTATTGAACAGTGAATACAGCCTGGAAAGGTCAGTCTTAAAACACAGTACTCATTCTTCATTTTGCAAAGCAGCTTTACAAGTCTCCTCAAACAGCGCTGAGAGCCAACTCAAGTCATACGACACACATAAATTTCAGGCATTTAACCACACCGCTTTCCAGGCTAAATTCCGGTCTAAGACACAAAGGCACAGCTGAACACCTATGTTAGTCATTTCATTGGTAATTATTTTATTCATCACCTCCCCCATCTTCAGCAAAATTAAGGCAAGACTCCAGTGTGCTCCTAATCACCCAGCTTTTACTCTTTGCTGTCATGTCAAGCCCACAGCTGCGTATTTTCCCAGCAACTGTGAATCAACTCCCACTTCGACGACTGATTCACAGGCCAGAATAAGATGTGCTTACAAGAGTTACTCTATTAACAACTTCAAACCAATCTGCTATCCCCAGCTGCTTGCTCCCCTCCCAGTAACAACCCTCCGGAGGTTGTGGCACTGTCAGTTACATTAGCTGGTTACACTAACATGCCACAGTCCAGATTCAGGGAAGTATCCAGGTTAAAAAAAATTACTGCTGTTTTAGCTTTTTCTGTTAAGCCAATTGTTCGGTTGGGATACCAAGAAGAGCAAGTCGAATAACGTTGCCACTTAGACACAAAATGACTAGCAATTCAGGCATATGTCAATGATTTAAAAGGCATCTATATGCCTCAGTAACTTTGTGCCAAATGATAAAAAATAAATATAAACCTGTTAACGTGACTGAGGCACAGCTCAGCACAACACAGATTTCAGCTTCTCTAAATGTCTCATACTGAGGAGCTCCCTGAGCTGGAGAAGTGCCTAGAAGTTATTAAAACAGCTCACATTTTTGTTGTTCTAGCAAGGAAACACGATTTCTTGGCCAACTTTCTTATCTGGAGCAGGTCTTAGAGATCAACCTATGAGCACTTGAGGTCTGAGCGGGTACACAAATGTGCTTGCCTTCGCACAGATGACAGGGTGATTTGGCAGAACTAAAAGTTAATGCGAAGGATAATGTAGACTACTTCAAAAGCTTCTCTCCAGCTGACAGTTTATGTCATCCCCATTAAATACATGGCAAGTTGGTTCTGGCACACCTAATTCCACCAGTTTTTCAATGATTAACCATTAGGAAAAACTTTTACAGACTTCTGTATTTCAGAAGATCTGACATGCTGAGGAATTACAGGACCTGGAAGAGTCACAACCTCCCCCCACATCACTTTGAAGTAAGCAAGCCACAAAACCTGTGAAGAAAAGAGCTACATGGTTGAAGAGCCAAGTGTGCCTTTGAATATATCATGCTTTTTCAAAATGTTGACTGAAAGCACTACTGGCAGCTGTGCTGTAAGCACAGAAATGTGGCAAGGAATGATTAGAAATTGCCCATTCTCCTTCTCCCCAAACTGCTTCCGTATTAGCAGGGATACAGATAGAACAAGTTACAACAGAAGCAAATCCAGTAATGCAACAGAAAGTGTTCCTGATCATTTTGCCTATACTTTCTTAAGACATACACACAACACTGGAGCATATTTATAGTCTTCACTATTTTGAAAATGACTACAGTGTTCTTGGAAAGTAATATTCATCCACACATACAGATTAAGATACCATTACCTTCTAAACACTGTACTGGTTCTCAGATTTGCTGGGAAATGCTAATACACTGCCCAACTTCTCTGTTTATGTCACCTTATAGAGTATATAGTGAAAAGATGACAAAAGGAGGAGCTCTTGGGGGACCATTTTTCTCCCAAGAATTTCCACTAAAAATGCATTTGGCAAATGAATGTCAAATTTGTTGGCAGCAATTTACAAAAACAGAGAATCCCAACTCTGCCCTCAGAACTTACCTAAAATTTTATTCTAAGATTCCACTTACAATGTACTATGATAGTATTTGTGTCCATACAAATGGAAAAGAGAGAAAAATGCAACATTTCTAAATTTATAATGCATATCTCACTGAAATACAACAGCTGCAGAGAATGGCATTTCATTTGTCTAAAGCTTAAGTGATGCTAGGTAACAAATCTTTAATGGTTCATAAAAATTTCTTTTTCCATTTCTGGTTACTTCAAAGTGTAGACTTCACAAAGCTTGCAATTAAGTTAACCTCTTCGAGCCACAAATTTATTTTCTCATCTTTGAACTTGCACTATAAAAATGGTAGAATAAATACATGCAACTTTTCCAATATGAATGCTGATAAACTGATGTCACTCAGTTTTCCCTGTACTTCCAGGGTCATAAGGAAAAATTAATTATGTTTACCTTCCAAATAACCAACTGTTGCAACTATCATTTCCCAAAAGTTTTAATTCCTTCCATTCAGCTCTTCTTACAGAAATAACCTCAAATTAGCATCCCAGCACGGACAAAACTCTTGAGCAAAACTCATGATTTTCCTCACAGCTAAGAAGTTGACAATGCTAAATACAAGTTCTTAACCATTGGAAATCATGACTTGACAGTGAAGCTATTTCTTATCCTACACACAGTGTGAAAAAAGGGGCAGACACTACACAACAATCTGCAGGAATGCCAAGAAATCCCATTCCCAAGTTGCAACCACGATCAGAGCAATAACATGGAAGAACCCCCCCAACCACCTGTCAGTTTTGAAAAACCCTGCAAGTTCATGATTTGTATTCTTCCACTAGACTGAGAAACAGGCAAGTAGGGACCATAAAATCTGACTAATAATGTATCTGAAAACTAACTGAAATGTTACATTAATTCAAACTTATGAAATTGTATTTTGAAAAATATATTAGTAGCTTACTAGAACACCAGCACTACCAGTAACTCACATGCTCCATAGAATCACATGCATTGCAATAGATTAAGGTACCTATGAACTACTCATTAAAAATGAATAACCATCAGAGCTTCATCTCGTTCTTCTAATATTATCTTCTGAGTCAGGAAATGAAAACAAATTAATCCAGCAGCTAGTACTTGTATATACAGAAGTAACAGCAGACCTTCTAAAATAATGGGGTTTCTGTAGTATCTGATTCTTGTAGGAGAATGAAGATAATTGATTGGGAAAATCATATTTCATGAGCTTTAACTTGAATCCCTTTCGCAAACAAGAGGGGTTGTGGGTGGGGGGAGTCATCAGTTATCCTGCCAGAGTAGCCTCAGGAGACTGAAGCAATCAGCTTTATTTAAAACAAGGCTACAATTTTCTTTTTAATTACTTATGACTCAAACAGCTCTGAAAGGATCGATATTTCAGAGGCAAGATCAAAAATAAACCAGATGGATATTAGAAAACATTATAATGCAATCTAAATGAGGCTTTGCAGATTTCATTTGGTAAGAAAACTTTTAAGTATTTATTTCACATCAATTATTTTCTTTTTCATATAATGCAGAACTGTAATCTGTTTCATTACAAGCAGTGCCTCCTGAATTTTTCAAGGAAGCATTTCTTCCCTGAAATGCCAAGCTTTAACTTTACTTTCCTTCAACCAAATGAATCTCTATACCCTGAAGAGGCTTCACACTTGTAATTAGATTCGAAGTTAAACAACACTGAAGAAGACTGGTTTCTGCTGTTCAACCTTATTCTACAAGTACGTACTATATATACACAAGAAATACTCCTATTTTTCACTTCAACAGTAATATCTTACAGAACTGAACTCTTGATTTGGATCACTCTTTGCACATTCTTCATTTAAGTAGAGTACATTTTTAATACAACATGAAGCACTTACCCTTCTAACCTGACATCAGGTAAAGATCTGTTGAGTGCAATCATTTCACTTGCCATTAAATTAAACTGATTTATTTTAAACATTTCTTTCATTTTTTCTTGCTCCTCTTTCGGAATGACCACAGGCTTCCCCATCTCTCCAGGTCCTTCATGTGGTTTTTGTATGGGTTCTGGAACTAAGAAAAAATAACATGTTGGTACCTACTTTTATGCTTGGTTTTGTTTATTTATACTTTATTTTACACTGCAGGAGTGTTCCTGTTTAAAACAGAGTTCTAAACCCACTAGGTTTTGGAAGTGAATACAAATCTTCAGATTTGGAAGTTTAACAGAGGTAATTAAGTGCTACCCATAGACAGCATAATTCATTTGAAAAAAAAAAAAAACCAACTAGTAAAGGTTTATATCTATCCATCATCACATCCTAATTTACTGTAAAAGTACTGGAACAACAGACATTTATATCCCAGGTTGGTTTTGCACATACAAGCTTTTCAGGAAAAACTGAATTCTCCTTTACAGGAATTTTAATAATAATTAAAGTAAAATTTTAACTTCATATATTTCCACATTTTTATTTTGACAGAATGGCATTGGCATTTACAGTTTAGAAATAATTTCTCTGTGTTACTAACATTATTTTTAGACAATATAATTGCATTTTGGAATTTGACATTGGTACTCAAAACAGAAATACTTGACATGTTTAAACCAAAGAAAATTTAAATATCAAATATCTGATCAAATGGATGAGGGAGAGACAAAAGAAAAAAGCAATCCACGCTCTTTAATTATTTGGGTTTTTAAACAAAAGTAGTGAAAAACCAAAATATTTTTAAAAACCCAACAACAAACTGTTACATTTTCTTTACAAATACCTATTTACTTTCCTCCTAAACTGTTTTAAATGCTCGAATACTGAATTTAAAGTACATTACTACTTCGCAATTTTAGTACAAATTCTAATTTAAAAACCCAGCAATTTAAGATCTAAACAGATGAAAGGAAATATTTTAAAACAAAGTCACTGAAGCTTCAAAATATCTTTAATTTGCATCTACAACAGCACAGTGTAATTAAAGTTTATAGAAAGAGCAAATACCCATGTAAGGAATAATAAAAAAATTTTTAGAAAGCCCAAGCCTTCCATTCTTGCTGAAACATTAAGACTTACAAGTATATACATACTAATAACTGAAACATTTTGCTATTTTGCATTTAGCATTAATCTGTTACAAGCACAGTGTGCTCCTTGAGAAACTTTCAAGTACCTGAAGCAATTGTGTCAGTTGTGTGAAAGCAGTAACATTTAGCAGAGAAAATCCTGCCACCAGAGATGCTTTCTTTTTACCACACTCCCCTGGACTTCCCATTGAGCTATATCATTCTAGAAGTTACCAGCCAGCCACTCAGACACTGCAAATTGATATAATAAGTATGTCCAAGCAGATCCTGAGCAGATCAATTTAGCAATTCATTTTAACCACGGGCTAAAATGAGCAGTTTGCTTGTAACATCTTGCCACCTAAGAAAGTACAGTTGAACTCATATCACAAGTTGCTGATTTACAATAGCATCACCTTTTAAATAGGAATTTGGGTCTTTTGAGGAGTAATTACCATAAAATTATGGTATACAATAAAGCAATTATTTGAGCTTAATTTAATATATTCAACTTCATCTTATCACATGGGCTATCATAACTATTTTTATTAAGTGTATAGCAATTAGTATATGGGTTCACTTGGACAGAAAATTATTAAATGATGAGTGTTGGATGTACTTAAAATGACTAAACAAAACCTATCAGAATATAGTCATATTCACCATGCTTTTCAGCATTCAGAAATGTGATTATCATATCTGTTATTTAGCAGAAAAAATAATTTCCTGTTTCATTTACACTTCCTGTTGTTTAACTTTGACCAAACCACTTAAACCAAATAGCTAAATTAACTGAAAACTCATTGTTCACATTTGATCATCCTGCTGTTAAATGTTTAGCACATCAGTGAACTGAATCTAGGTGTACAAATTCCACAAACTCAGTTCAATTTTTAAATTTCATTAGCAAATATAAACTACTTGATTACACATTTCACCTAAATATAGTACTCCCTTCTCCTGCTCAAAATCCATCAACAGCCAATTAGATCAGATATTGTATGGAACTCACTAAATGCAAACACGGGCAAGCTTGGTGTGCAGGCAGAGATGACTTTCCAAGGAAAGTTAATCATCTTTTCTCAGATTTCTGTATTTATGATAATCTGTTTTCCAACAAAAGCATCTAGTTTTCACAGAAACACAAACCAACATCATTCTAAAATGACTAATACACATTGTTAAAAATTCAAACCGCAGTGCTCTTCTATCAGTTAACTATGATTATGACCTGATCCAATGGGAAATCTAGCAATGTTTTTCCAGACATTTCTCATTTGTATCAGTAAACCATTTGTTTCAGAGAGGACTTGATCTCTTCCAGATCTGTTAAAAATCAGGAACTCTTTATGTCTATGAACTACAAATTCTTTTTTACCAGGCATTATACTTGATGAGAAACAGAAACTTGAAAATCTAAGACCATCTACAGCCAGAAAAGGGATGGATTCTTCTGTGACATGTCTTTAGGGGCCACACCAATGGTAAGCTGACCAAAACAAAGTCCAGTCACGCTTGAAGGAACTATCACAATTAAAAGAAAGCTGTTTAGATCGGTAAAAGTTCAGAGAAGTTTTGCCTCTTATATCTCAGCCTTAAGAAAACAAGCCTGGTTTACTATGTACAGTTCCTATTTTCAAAAATTGAATGTGTTTGATATTTAGAAGCTGCTCATTTTTCTTCTTAGCCATTTTTTAGAAAGATGAGAATACTCAAGTCACAACTTAGAGATTCCATCTTTACCAATGAGCTCAAAATTCAGAACAACACAAGGCCTTGAATGGCACTTGACAAAAATGGCTGATCCGAGTTTAAATTTGTCATTGCCCCAAGAAAAGAGTGTAAATAGCAAGTACCTGAGATCACAAGGCTGTTTCAATACCAATCCTAGGTCTGAAATTTTTTATTTTGTTTTTTCAGGGCTTCTACTCATTACACAAGTGGAATGCCCCATGAGGGAAGAAACAGGAAAAAGGATGAGTTTGGAAGTTTATTTAGAAACTGCATCAAGTGCCAAAGCCAGAAGTCCCTTGGCAGTCATACCTGTAAGAAGCCTATAACTGGGGTAAGGAAGGACTTAAGATCTTCATTTAAGTCAATACCTCAGAGCTGACATACAGGATTCTTACAGAAATACAAACACACACACAAAAAAAATCATTATTACTAAAACCACAGTACTACCTGAACATTATTTCTTTACCTTTTTGTCTTGCTACAGAATGGCTTGAACTGTTTCTTTAAGTGTAAAACTTTTTTACTTATCAGTAAGTTCTATCCTATGCTATGAAATCTAAATTGTAATGCCAAATCCCCACCCAGAAGGAATAAAGCTCAACTAGCTATCGTATGAATTTCAGGTTTGGAAAAAACTACTGCATAACATTGACGATGCTTAATTAAGGTTCAGTGATTTTTTTTCCCAACTCTAACATTTAAACTTACAGTAACAGCCTTCCACCATCACTCTGTGAATATGACTGATGAACCATCAGGAATGACAAAAAGGAAGCCACCACTCAGTAGATGTGCCAATAAAAAGACAGGTTGGGCAAGGGGTACACACCACCCAGTCAGCTGGGTAGCTCAGAGCTGAGCACTGGAGCAAGCTTCCCCAACATACTCCCACCTCTCTGGAGTGGTCACAGTGGACAGAAGAGAAAGCAGCACTATCAGAGAGGACAAGCACAGGCTCCTTCCCAGCTCCCACGGATTGACACTGAAATCAACCCTGCCAGATGTTCTGATCCTGCTTCTGCAGGCTGTCTCCTGGAGCTACTACTGTCTTCTGCCACAGTGGAAGGGGTGTGCAAAGGCTTAAGCCTATGGTCAAATCATCCCACACAATTACGGCCACTAGATTCTGACTATCCCCCCTCTGGTATCACTTTAGTTCCCCAGTGTCCTACTACCCAGACTCCATGCCAGGCTCGCTTTTCCCAGAAGATCTCCACCGCAAGTCTCTTACTTACAGCCTTGTAAGTGCCTGTTCCTTTTCCACTTCCTTTTGTCCCCTAATCTCCACCATTTGTCCCCCTCACTCGCATCATTTCAGCTACCAACTATCAATCTCTATGACAGCAGACTCAAAGACCTCCATTTCACTCCTCTTACAACTTCCCATAATCACATACACAGATGCTTCCACATATTCACATTCCTTTACTATTTCTTATTTTGAGAGATTTGTAAAATCTAACAGTGACATACATACAATACAATATTAGACACATAAGCTGAAGCTCATGATTTAAGATGCTAGTAGCTTATGCCATCCATACCAAGGAGAAAGACTTTTCCCAAAGGCAATTTAGAGCATGGCCTTAAGTCTCATTCTGAAAAAAGAAACTCCTTCCATTTTCTGTATTAAAAAACTAAGGAAAACATCCCTTCTAACATCAAGAAAGCATCAACTGCCCAAAATTATCCTCAAAATCCTTTGCTCCTGATGAAATACCTGAAGACTAATTTTTCCAACTAGGCAAGCACAGCCTAAAATAAACTTACAAACTCTTCAGAAAAAGCTTACTCATATGTTGAGTAGTTTGTTAAATGCCATGGATTTCTTCCACTAATTGCAAAAAGAAGCTACATACCAGAGCAACATGGACAAAAAGGCTATTAAATTCAGAACACTTACATAATTTATGCTGAGTCAAGAAAATGAAGTCAATTATGGAAATGAATAGGGACAGAAAAAGTGAAGTGAAAAAGTACATTTTGATAAAAGCTTCACAGGGGGGAAAAAAAATATTTTTTTGTGATGGAAAGCACCTTGAGTGTAGCTGGGTGATCAGACTTCACACAGAGCATCACTGCATAAATTTCCTCTAGCAGCAGTGAAACATAAGACACAGCCTTTCCAGTGGCAAAGACACCATACTACAAAATTAGATGTTTCACAAATGAACTCGAGGCAGCAGCTGCCTGCAGTTCTCAATGCCTATGCTGAGACACTGCAGGGATGGGAATTCTGCCTGCACTGACCCTTTCTCCCATGGGATCAACTATAATGGCCTCCCTAAAATAAAGCTAGCAATGTGAATGGTACTGGCTTTCAAAAAAACCACACTCAGCTCATCTAACTAGTACCCAAAACCTAAGATGGCAGGAACAAAACTGAAAGCTCAGCTGAAGATCACAGTGTTGAATAATACATCCCTCACTTCAAAGAAAAGGTTACCTACATAAGCATATGTGTCTGTGTGTGTATATAAACACACACACCCTCATATTTATCACTTTTACATACGGGTTTATTCTAGTTATACTCATAATTGTATTTATTACAATACTCACTGTACTTTATTGCTATAGTCACTAGCCAAATTTTGGCTTACGTGGGATTTCGTTGTTGGTTTGGTTTTTTTTGTGGGGGCAGGAGGACAAGTAACCTTTGTGGTTGGTTTGGTTTGTTTTACTACCAAGTGTAGTGAAGTTAACAGTGCCTTTGCTTCTTCAGTGGTGGAAATTTAGAACCTATTTTAGAGTACACTAACATAGCTTCTTACATTCCTGAACTCCGTGTTGCATGGTTTGTTTTTTTTTTTCATATACATTAGTACTTAATTCTACATCTTAAATATTTAAATCTGCAACATGCATCTCAGGCAACATGCCTAATCCCTACTCACTCAAAGAAACGTCAAACATTCTGAAACACCTGAATGCTGATGCAATACTACGTTGTTGGAGGGGAAAAAAAATGTTTAAAAGGAGTGCAACTTTAAATGAGCATAATTTAAAATTATTTAAGTAGAAAACTTACCATCTCCAGCTGGCAGGCCTCGTTCTTTTTTCTCATCACATTTGTTGCATTCACTGAAGTACAGCAATAGAAACATATCCAGAAGGACCCAAACCAAAGAGGTGGCAAGGACCACCTTGCAATATGCAAATTTTTTCATGGCACTTTAAGTCAAATATAAAAATAAAGTAGTATAAATAAAAATATCAACAGGTTGCTTTAATCCAGTTTGAGAGACCACTTTCTATATCTGGGAAAAAAAAGAGAAAAAAGAGTCACCAAAAGTTACCCAAGGACAGCAGCTAAAAGCAAAAATTTTAACCACCTTTTAAAGGTAACAATATAATTACCAAATACTGTATTTATCATAATGAATGCTCCATGCACTCCGATGAGATTAAAGGAATGGTGTCAATTAAAGCAGCATTACTGCAGTCCTTTACTATGTTAACATTCATCACCTGAAATGTTAAATTGAGTGAAAAACAGAGTGATCTGCTAAGCCACTGGAGAAGAGGGTGGGCACACCTAATGAAATTAACAGGAACTCTCTGGATCCTCTGGAAATCAGAACAAGCTAAATGAATGAAAGCCAGGAACATTTCGGGAAGCAGGGTATCAATCTGTGCTTCATGAAGCCCATGGCTAAGATTCCTCATGCTCAGTACACATCGACTTTCTGGGCCCATGCCTTGGAATGCTAGTCTACAAATGCCTGTATTTTACATGAAATCCAAAGGCACATTACACCATCATAAAGACAAATACTTTGCTTTCAGAAAACCAAAAATAAACATCCCTTTTGGTAAAGTTAAGCAGTAGGCAAAGTGAAGAAAGTACCTACAAGCCACTGTGGTCACTTACTAGGCATCCAAAGCTAAAGGTATCAAGTAATAACTTTGATGCTTAAAGTGAATTTAATAGTTTAATGCTTGATTAGAGAGCAAATTTTATATATTACAATTTCAGAATGTGCAATTCTTTTTTGTCCTACTCAAATTGCAAACAAATTTTGTTACAAGGACTGCTTATTTCTATGACTGACAATTGGGTGAGGTAAAATCAAGAACAGGTTTGAGCTTGTTCATTTACACTAACATACGACGTTTTTTGATTACTTTTTACTAACAGGTTCCCCACCAGTGCTGAAGTATTTCAAAGCAAAGTACTCCCAAAGTATTTCCCAGTGGGAACAGCTTACTAGTCAAAACCAGAATTGCAGATATTCTTAACTTATAAAATAGATGGAAAATAAGACTCTTCAAAAAACACACTAGAATTTTAAAATTGACATAGACACAGCTACTCTTACATGCTTTTAGTCTAAACTGAAGAATTTATTGGAAAGGAGAACTTCAATTGTAAGCCATGATTTTGTAAAAATGTATCAGTAAGAGTACTCTTCCTTCAGTATTTCATTGTCATAATTCAATTCCTGCCTCCCTCTCCCCTGCCTTCTTAAGGGAAAATACCATGACATCTTTCTTCTAAATACAGCTTGTGTCTTCCTACTGGCAGCAGGCACATTCACGTCTCCATGCATCCCAACAGACGTAAGTGGCAGAGGTTTGAGCAGCACAAACGTCACAGCCTGTAGCCTTCCACTTGCACAAGACCAGAAAGAAAGGCGTATATCCCTGTGTTTTCTGCATAGGTGTGCATCAGACGCCAGGAAAGAGTTTTGTTTGGGTTATCTCACTTCACCGCTATTTAGTTTTGGAATACAGGGGTGACTATATAAAAATAAGAATTTCAAAAGTATCTGTAATTAACAAATTGATGATAAAATAGCAGATGAAATTACCACAACAAAACATTAAGTGAGTTATGTTAAGAAAAATCCTAGGGCTTGGTGGGGTTTTTCGGTTGGTTGTTTGTTTTGCTGGTGGTGATTTTTGTTTTGGTTTGGGTTTGGTTGTGTTTTGTTTGGTGGGGTTTTTTTAAATAGACACAAGAATGGGCCTGAACTCTGACTCTTCAATTTGGCACTATAAAGCTTTACAAAACCATCACCTTGGTGATTAGCAGCAATGAAAGAAAAATAATTTCCTTCCGACTACTAAGAGCAGAACAGAAACCAAACCATCACTATGCATTACGCTGTATCTACTTTCTCATCTCAAGTCTTGTATGAACATCCAGTCTGGTCATTTTAAAAAAGATACAGAAGAACTAGAAAGGGAAAAAGGATGAAGGCAACAAGGAATAGCTTCATTATAAGATGTGAGTAAAGAGAGCAGCATTCTTCCTGGATGGAAAAAACAACCTAAATCAAGTGGCAGATCTATATATTCAAAATCTGCATGGAGATGGTAAATAGAGAAGGACCGTTGCCTGCTAGGCCTACTTCTTGCGTTGTCAGAAATCAAATGCATTTAGCAGCAAGAGGTCAAAAAACAAAAGGAAGGCATCCCTCACAACGCGCGGTTATGCAGGGAAGCTGCCAGAGCTGCAAGTCTATTCCTCAGCTGTTAAACACCAAGTCCCCACTCTCACTTCAGGCAGTCCCTGAGTGTGGCTCCCCAGCCACTCCACGCCAGGAGAGCACAGGGAGGAAGTATCATTACAATCTCCCCTGTTCTACTCCTTAGACACACACTACCAGGCACTGGCAGAAACACTGTACGCAGGAAAATCTGTCTGACAGGATACAATTGTACTCAAACTCCCCCTGTAATAGGGTTTTTCTTTTGCTCGGGTTTTTCTTTTGCTCTAGACACCACAGAAAAGATTTGGCAAAGAATCCCGCTTGTACTTAACTAAAGCAAATACTAATTAAAAATAACACATTTTAAAAGAAAACTGAATAAATTCTTATAATCTCAGACTTCTTGATGTTCAGACTCGTGAGATATTAGGCTATAAAAGAAGTGTGAAACAGGAGCAGAGTGCTTAGGGATCCCAGATTAGCAAGAGACCAGGAGAATTGTAATCTAGACCTTCTTCCCATAATAGTACCAACTAAACCAACTGTTTTAAAATGCATAGGCTGGCACTGTATCTGCCTCTAATGCAAGAAAATTCTTTTGAGAGTTCAGTGAAATGTCAAAGAGATGCTCTGTGAACACTCTGAGGGTTCAGGGAAGTGAGAAGAGAGAGCGATGCAAATTCCAGCACACTGGTTGCTATCGATAAGGCCCTTCCCTGTACCTTTAGACAAAGGCTCCCTCTCCCTTGGGCAGTTTATCATCTCGTGAATTACACTGTAATTTCACCCCTGGTTTTGTGACAGCATTTCCGCTGTCTGCTTACCAGCAGAATTCAGGCAGCACAACAGTGAAGCAGAAAGGCCCAGAAACTCTGCTAAAGCAACTGCTCTTGGCATACCAGAGCCTTGACCAGACAGAGCTCCATAAAGAGGACTTCACCATCCATGGCTTGGGCCTTAAGAAACGCTAGGAACCTCTGTCTGGTGCTGGAGTGGTGGTGGTGGCCTCACCCACAGAAGAGGTGCTCTGCCTGAGGTGCTGCATTGTCAGTAGAAGAGGCTACAGGACAAAGTGGGGGGGCTGGTACACCACTATCAAGGGCGAACAGTAGTTAGACATGTCTTCAGAGACCTTGCAGCACCACAATTCTGAACCCCATGAAGAAAGAAGAGGAGACAGCTAGGCATTGCGCTCAAAGGATAAGTGGATAGGGACTGACAAGATGGAGCTGAGTGACAAACCCAAGAAATTAAGTGACTGGTGTCAACACAGCAAAAGCCTGCAGATGTGCATTTCCAGAACAGTTATACTGCCTGGGATGCTGCTGAAAGACTGATGAGTCTGCCCGAATTCAGTTCTTAGACCAACCCGGCAGCTTGCTTTAAGGAGAGGACTGGTTTGATGAGCAAGAGAAAAGCAGCAAATTTTTTTTAACCTTGACTTTAACAGGGACTGTGAAAGCCTTCCAGAGTACTTTGTCAGAACTGAAGCAACATGGCCTAAAGAAGTGGGCTACAGATGGGTGGATTGCTAGCTGGACCACCAAGCTCTATGGGTTTTGACCAGCAGTACAAAGTCCAGCGACAAGACATTCACCAATGGTGTCCTTCAGAAGTCAAAACTGGAGCTGATACTGGTTCGTGTCTTTACTGAGAACCTGGGGGCTGGGACTGAATGCACAGTCAGCAAGGTTGCTGGTGACACCCAACTTGTAGTGGAGGTTACATACCTGATACCCTGAAACGGTACCCTGGAAGGGCCCTGGGTGACCAATCCAAGGGACATTCAAGGGCTAGAAAAACAGGCAGGTTGAAAACCTCAAGAAATTAAAATAATGCGAGTACAAAGTCCTGTACCCAGCAGGGAATAACTTTGTCACCCATCGAGGCTGGGTGTCAACAGGCAACAAAGCTGCTTTGGAGAAAGAAACCTTCAGAGCCTGACAGCAGCTTCAACATGAACTGGCAGTGTGTCCTTACAGCAAAGAAAGTCAACTGCACCTATAAACAAGTCTGGTAACCACAGCAATAATCCCCAAATGCATGGGTTTAATAATCATCTTTGCTACAAAGTAATATAATAAAACTATTTTTGCAAAACCAAGTAATTTTCCTCCCTTCAAAATGCTGGATAATATGTAGTAAAACCTTTACACCATGGAAGTAAAAAAACACCTTACAAAGAGTAGAAACAGAGGCTATAATTTAACAATAAAGTGAAATGAGAAAACAAATGGGTTTGTTCAAGTCTTGTTACTTCTGAAGGTCAAGCAATTTTTTTTTCCCACTCTGACAAAATTCATGATACACTTGACACTAGAGAAAAAGGTCATC
Organism: Halcyon smyrnensis; assembly: GCA_027560215.1. Taxonomy (NCBI): domain Eukaryota; kingdom Metazoa; phylum Chordata; class Aves; order Coraciiformes; family Alcedinidae; genus Halcyon; species Halcyon smyrnensis. The sequence continues at coordinate 49,773 of JANHFZ010022125.1, read as the reverse complement.
TTTAAAATTACTGCTCATATAAAGTGCATTGTTCCACTTCACCACCTTTTTTACCAACACAGTTGGCATGGGAAAGAATGCTTACTCTTTTCAGGATGGCACGTGACTATTCAGTCATTTTTATCTCTGGATCAACTTCATCTTTGTTTATAGTGGAGACCAGTCTTCAATACCACTTTGTAACAAGACTTGACAAAGGGCTTCACTGTTGTTACTCAACTAAATAAGGATTTTACACTAGACGTGGCACCTAAACGGACAACGCTTATGTAAAGTTTGTTTTCCAGACTTTTGGGTATGAATAAATAGAAGGCGACACAAAGTAAGGACTTATCAAAATCCTGGCACAACTTTTGATATTTCTAAGCTATTACTACCGATTTAAATTAAATGGAAAGTGATTAACTGAAGAGCATCCAAGGAAAGACTGATAGCCTACAGAGAATCAAATTTTCAGCTTCCCCGTTTATTTAGTAATGAGGAGAAAAGACTGACATACTCTAAGGTAACATATTAAGCATATGTATGGACTTCGGAGCAAGCTTATTAAAAAAAAAAAAAAGAAGAATCATAGAACAGTAAGGGGTTGGAAGGGACCTCTGGAGATCATCAAGTCCAACCCCCCTGCCAACACAGGAACACTTAGAGCAGGCCACACAGGAACAGATTCAGGCGGGTCTTGAAAGTCTCCAGAGAAGGAGACTCCACAACCTCTCTGGGCAGCCTGTTCCACGGCTCTGTCACTCTCACAGTAAAGAAGTTTTTCCTCATGTTGAGGTGGAACTTCCTGTGTTTCCCTTGCTACCACTACCTCTCATCCTATCACGGGGCACAACTGAGAAGAGACTGGCCCCTTCTACTTGACACCCACCCTTCAGATATTTGTAAACATTAATAAGATCCCCTCTCAGGCTTCTCTTTTCCAGGCTAAACAACCCCAGGGCTCTCAGCCTTTCCTCTTAAGAGACATGTTCCAGATGGACTCTCTCTAGCATTTCCCTGTCCCTCCTGAACTGGGCAGATTGGAACGGAACACAATACTCCAGATGTGGTCTCACTAGTGCAGAGTAGAGGGGGAGGAGAACTTCCCCTGACCTGCTGACCACACTCTTCTTTACGCACCCCAGGGTATCACTGGCCTTCCTGGCCACAAAGGCACATTGCTGTTCCATGGATAACTTATTGTCCACCAGGATGCCAAGGTCACTCCCCATGGGGATGCTTTCCAGCAGGTCTACCCCTAACCTGTACTGGTGCATGGTGGTGTTCCTCCCCAGGTGTAGGACTCTGCACTTATCCTTGTTGAACTTCATTAGGTTCCCCTTTGTCCAGATCTCTGCTGGATGGCAGCACAGCCTTCTGGTGTATCAGCCACTCCTCCCAGCTTAGTATCATAGCAAAGTTACTGAGGGTATGCCCTATGCCTTCATCCAGGTCATTGATGAAGATGTAGAATAAGACTGGACCCAGAACTGACCCCTGAGGAACTTACAGGTCACCAGCTGGATTCTGCACCACTGATCACAACCCTCTGAGCGCTATTGTTCATCCAGTTCTCAACCCATCTCACTGTCTGCTCTTCTAATCCACACTTGCCCACAAGGATGTTATGGGAGACAATGTCAAAAGCCTTGCTGAAGTCAAAGTAGACAACATCTACTGCTCTCCCTGCATCCACCCATTCAGTCACACCACTGTAGAAGACTATCAGATTAGTCAGACATGGCTTCCCTTTAGTAAATCCATGCGCTTTTTTTGTATCAAAAAAAAAAAAGGGGGGAAGAAAAAAAGAAACAGCCTTGATCAATTCTGAATGGGAATAAGGGAGATGAAGGAAAAATTCAACTGTTCCTCTTCTCAAAAAAATGTGGAAAACATTCATTTGCACAGTTAAAGCTGGTAACATTTGGACAGTAAGCAATTTTGTTCAGACTTAACACCAACAAAAAAAGATGTGATGCAGTTAGCATGTTTATTTTATCCATCAATACTAAAAGGAGAATTTGTTTACAGCCTAGGATAATGCTGAAGCTTAGCACAGCAACTGAAACCATCTCATACATATCCTACGAGACCTCCTATAGCAAAACGTACACAGGAAGAAAACTTAAAAATGGGAAGTGCTTTCCTTGTTCAATTTAGGCAGAAAAAGAAACTGGAGTTTTCCCAATCAAGACTAGGTAAGTTACAAAATTCCTCTCAAATCTACATTTGTTATATATATATAAAACACCAATGAAAATAGCATACAAACAACATATACATACAAAAAATAGCATACAATCAATGACTAGCACTACGAAGAACTACTGTCAAAGGCATTATTATCAGTCACAAACTACTTCATCCTTGGGTAAGTTATCCTTTGAAATAATGTTGCAGTCTGCAATAATTCAATTACAGGTCACTATCCCTAAGTCCTAAGACGGTGCTTTTCTAACTGTCTATTTGATACTAGTATGTTCATCAGAGTTCAAGTTCTTCAAAAGAAAGGGCCTACACTCTGCATGCACTTGTGCAGTTATTTGGTTTATTTCACAAATATTAAATTTGATCCTGTGCCACATGTTACTGTATTTCATTATTTTAATACAACTAAATTTAATGTGTTTGTCAGTATACTAGAAGAAAAATTTTAAAAAGTGAGAAGACAACATTTGGTATTTGTTTGGATAAACTATCTGTGGTTCCATAACAACAAGGAAGGGAAGTCATTTGAATCTGTACAGCTCAAAAACATAAACAGACAATGTAAATTAACTCTTAATATTCTTCATGCTTCATAGCTGGACTCTGAATCTGGAATTTAAACAAATACCTCAAATAATCTCATCACAATACAGCTAATGGTCCAGGACATATTTGAATTGATGCACGGAAATAAATGGAAATAGCAAGTCAAATGAAGAGCAGATGGTCACTCTAAACACTTCATTACCTTCCATCCCTTTTATTTCTAATGCATAAAGAATAAAAGAACTTTTACCATAGTCTGCATTGGAAAACAAATACTAAAAAACCTCATGTTTTTCTCAAGTAATTTAAAGTACTAACCCAGGAACACTGTACATACAGTTAACCACTGTCAACTTCATCCTTCTAGCAAAAAAAAAAAAAAAAAAAATTTATACTTATCCTTGTATTTTACTTTGCAACGAGTCTAAAAATTTAATGACATATATGTTCTCCCTTCTCTCAACCTCCTTCCCACACCATTTGATTTTTCAGGTCCATTTTTATTGTCTCATATGAAACTATGCATTTTTAAAGTGAGGAGGTTTAACCTCTGCATTAACTATTTCACCAGTCACTACCGATGTTTCCCCAATGTCTGCTTTGCACCTGAGAACGTTCCGGACAAGCAGCCACCTGCACCATTTGTGCCCTGACAGGGCATCCTGCTAGTTGAGCTGCCTGGGTGAGCTGCTGTGCCAGCCGCAGGCCCCTGGCCACAGCTGGGAAACTGCCTTTGCAGGGGGAAGGAACAGGACCACGGAGCCTTTCAAACGTCTGACAACTACAGAGAACCACTGAAATTATCTAAACTTGTAGGAGGGAATGGGACAGAGAACTATGCTCAAGAGCCAAAGCAGAAGGAAGCAAGCCTCTAGCGCTCTTTAAAGTGCCTCCCAGAAGGGATCCTCCATGGTGAACTCTTTCCCAGCTTGTGTAGATGCTCCTGGGATGAAAAGAAAGCTGCTTTTACATATTGGGAAAACAGAGTGGGGTAAAAAAACAAACAAACAAACCCACCAAAACTAAACACGAAACTGAAAGAAATCTGCTTTTATTAAAAAAAAAAAAAAAAAAAAAATCATTCACTAGGTATCATGCTAGTAATACAGATGATATTCACACAGAAAAAAAATACAGAGAATAGCTCAAGGAGGAGACTGGAAAGGAGAAGGGTGGGTGGAAATGGTTGGGTAATTAATAATAGAAGCCTTGAATTGGAAAACGGACCTATGCTGGGAAGAGGAGAGACACTAAATGAAGCCAGCCTCTCAGAGAAAGTTACAGGAAAAAAAGGTATTCACAGAGGCACTACAAGTAGAAGCACATGAGGAAGAAATCATTCAGATGTGGTGCTCTGGGACATGGTTTAGCAGGGGGTTGCTAAGAGTTAGCGTAGTAGGGTTAGGTTTGAGCTTGGACTCCATGATCTTGAAGGTCTTTTCCAACCTGAGCGATTCTGTGAAAGGCATGCACAGAGAAGCAGGCATAGAGATATCTGTCCCCTCTGTTTCAGAAAAGAACTGGATAGACAATACATCCCACACTTTATATACCACTTCTAGTTTCTTCAAACCTTCAGCAATTCAAAGAAAACCAGTCCTCTGCTTGCTCTTCTACATGGGCTGAACTTCCCAAGTCTCTTTGCTCCTATTTCCTACCTCACAGGAACTTTCTGCATGCCCAGACGTTCTTTTTCTTCTTCAGGACCACTACTAAGAGCATGTCTGAAGCTACAGGTACTCTACCCAGCTATCTAGTCTAGAACACAACCACTGGGAAAAAACAAAACATTTCTGATGTACACGGTTTACAAAACCCCCATATTTTCTAACTGTTCTGAAAGTTTTTCTCTTATTGACCACCTCCATTCAAATACATGGTGGCCTTCGGAGTTTCTACAGCGTTCATAATCGCGTAGTTAAGCCCAGTGAAAACGCTTGCTACTGAAATGCATTTTTGTGTTAACAAACATGAAGCCCAGCATCACTGACATTTCACACGGTTACTTTCCTAAGCATAGCTGTGTTCTACTCCATTGTAAAAAAGCTTCCAAAAGAGTGCGTACTACAACCTTATCTTTTCCCCATCTCTGCAAACATATGAGCTCTACATCAGAGAATTAGCACCAGGTGCTCATACTTTTGCCTTTGCAGCCTACTGCTCTCATCATTAGCTTTCTCCCCCTCACTGGTTGTCAAATCTTTGCAGCAGCAGTCCTGTTATTCTGTTTATCTGTATCGCGTTGAAAAATGGTATTGGTTTCCATAAATAACCAATGGAACTCACAAGCAGATTTTATCCAATATATGCTAAAACAAAACACTGCTCATTGTCCCCCTCTTTTACTATGTACCGTTGAAATGTCTTTTATCTGCTGTGTATTTCTTGGGGATATTTAGTGAGCACATCAGGGTGTAGAATTCTCTCTTCTCTCCCAGGAACCTAACACTGTGCATTTCTGAAGCACAGCTGCAGTCACATGTGCATACCCCATCTCATTTCTAGGTCTTTGAGGCTGTGTAGGTCCCTAATTCTGTACGTGATTCTGCTGTGAGTGCTTCTCACACACCTTCAGTACACACAGCAATGCATCTAAGTATATGCTACATGGATAACAGAATTAAAGGCTACTGCCAGAAGACAACATCAGGTTCTAGCTACAGTCACTCGACCAGAGCTGTAAGGTAACTTCTGCATAAAGCAGTCATATTATCAATTTCATCAGTGATAAAAGTGATTCATTCTTTAAAGAATTAATAAAAAATCCTGTTCCCCAACTGATCTATTTGGGTGGTGGGTAACTCCTCAGTTAGAAGACTCCAAAGAATGACTCAAATCTAACATATATTAGTGCATTTCTCTAGAGTTAATATTCCCAAAATCATGTAATGAAATGATGTATGATTTAAAAGAAAGAAGAAAAAATTAGTTCTAGTTGTCTCCCCATATTTATAACTTTATCAAGTACACTAACTAATAATTGTAAGATAGAGATGACTACTCAGAAATTAATTTAACATTTACATTTAATGTAAGCATAGATGCCAGATAGCAAGTCTTGTTATGTTTGTGTTACTCCAACAACAAAAGGATACAACGCATAGGAGACCAGAGATTAGAAAGGGGTATTGCAGAACATTTACTATTCCTACACTGAAGTGCTTCCATAGCAGCCGAAACAATTATTAAACAGATACGCCAAAAGGAAGGCAAAGGAATAATATAAAAGTTATGCATCTGAAAACAAGTCACAGGTGTGAAGACTTATATTTGACTCGTTCATTAACACAGTCATTAAACATCACTTTCTAATACATCATATGGGTCTTTGTAATTGAGTTCATAGCAGCACAGAAATTAATCAGAGCAAGGAGGTTTTTAGAAAGGTCTGCTTATGACAGACATGTTGACTGCTGTGGGTTCACGTCACAGAAAATATAAGGTATCCTATATCTGCTTTGCAGGATGAAGATTTCTATAGTAGAGTAAACTTACCATTTGTTTCCTCTTTTTTATCCTACTTAGATTACGCAAACCGAAGCACACCCTACATGTGTTCATTCCCTTCCTACCCTCCCCCAACTTATCACAGAATTCTGTTTGCAGTGGCATTAAGACAAGGGACATTAATTCCTACAACTCTGGACAGTCCCACTGAATAGCCATCTTTCATATCCTTCCTTTAAGCTTTCATAAAATGCACTGAATTAAAACAAAAAAAATCAGAGACCCATTTCTAGAAATGCCAGTAACCATGTCTTAAATACAACAAATTTTGGCTTTTTGGCCTCATCTGAGAGCCATCTATAGACTGTTCCATTTACATAATAACCAGGAAGAATCATCACCACTGCGTAAATGTCAATGCTCTTTCCCTGCATTCTTTATGTAAGAACACAGCATCATCCATAACCAATTTTTCTTTCATTAAAGTCATGAGTTCTCCAGAAAAACAGAGGCAGTATTATTTTGACAGCAGCGAGCAAGTGGCCTTCCATCTGCCTACAGCTGAGACACGAAACATAAACAAGTAACAGCCACCAGCACAAGGGAAGATGCAACACGAAAGATACTAAACAGGTTCTCAACAGTAAAAAGAAATACAGTGATACCTGTGCAGGAAGGAAAGGGTGGTTTCTAATGTAAGTATTTTTCTCCTTGTGTCAGTTCTTATAACTAGATTTCAGATGTGCAGACATGCGGCATCAGGTCAAGAGAAAGTAATAACACCATTTATGCTCCCCTTCCCATGGGAAATCACCCCACAGCAACAGAACTGGTCAACTGCCACTCACTCCTGTACAACAGACCCAGCCTTAATAGCATCTCACATTCAATACAGGGCCCTGAGGAGCTTGTGGGTTTAAAAAGCCATCCAGTGCATTATTCTGTCTAGAAAGAATACTTTCAAAGTACGCGATTCTTGCCTCAAGTGAACAAAAAAAGCCAGCACCATTAAGCAATCCTTGCAATTTCATGTGAGAAGCTGAGTATAGAAACCATTATCCAGGGGTATCTATGGCGCTCAGAACCATTTGACGCTGACATTTGTATGGGGACAGCTGGGTAGTAAACAAGATCAGGAAAGCCAGAGAACACCTACAAGTGCAGGAGTACACAGCTCTGTAGGAGTGCAGGCTTGCAGATGGATGGGTCAGTCTGAGGGCAGAGGACATGCAGCGAAAAGAATGAGGTGCAAATGCCCCAGAATGAAGTGGGCATGGAAACGCAGACCGAGTAGAAAGGTAACTCTGACCACAATATTGCAGTACAGACTAGAGGAGAATACGAGCAGACAACAGCTTACCAGATACGCAGTTTCTAATACAGATACTATCACGTAAATTTTAACATTAACCCCAAAGAACAGTTACCAACCTACTGAAGTAGGGTTTATTTTTCCAACACTCCCATCAGCCCCTATGTATGAGAAAACACTGTGGCAGAACCTGATACATTTAACCTGGAGAAAAGTTTCAAGTTTTCACTTGAGTATCAAAAAAACAGTAAGTCAACAAAAAGATTTTTTTCTACTCTTATAGCTAAAGTTTTCCAAAACTCAGTCATGTCTTTGCTGTTCCTCCACAGAAACAAGCAGATCTGGTAGCCTGTAAAATCTAATAAACCTTTCAATTACTTCTAAGCAAAATCTCAGATAGTTGTTGCAAGAGTATCATGCCCTAATATCAACAAGTTCCTTTTACCGCTGGAAGACAACTGGGCTGTAATGTTAGCAGGCAGTAGAAAGAGCACATTTTACAGACGCCAGTATCTCCTGAAATAAGTGCCCGTGAACACAATCAGCAGCACAGTAAAGTCCTCTGCAATTATCTACATACTTCACTTCATGGGAAAGCTGCTCGCTGGTGATGGAGCCCACACTCCCTCCCTTGCTGTAAAATCTGAGCTGAAATGGAAAGAAACCACCACACTCTACTGGTTTGTTTTTGTTTTGGTTTGGTTTTTTTAAATAGAAAAGATGTGATTAAGTTCATTCAGCTTCACCAGTTCTGTACCACAGCTTTCTAAGTATTAAAGCATATTCTCTTTCAAACCCTAATCCCATAAATGTAGAGCTGCAAAGCTCAGAGAAACTTCACCGATCAACTTCTATAAATGGTGCAACGCCTCTTTCAGTTTTTCTGACTCTCAGTGTGGGTGTTACTTGCCGTGAAAGAAAGGGGAAAAAAGCATGAGAAACAGATATGTAATTCAACAGAACAGTTTTTAATGCTCAAAACACTGACAGCTGTTACATGCCCCAGTCTTCCACCAGTCTAGGGATTTCAGTGAAGAAGAAAATAATAAAGAAACAATAATTTTTTTTTTCTAATAATCAACTTCTTACCCTCTTTTTGTACAAATGAGCTACATCCACCACATATGCAGCTCACATTCTAAAAAGACTGGCAGTCTAGGCTTCATCTGGAAGTCAAATTCCAGCAAGAGTGCTCCATAGCTTCTTTACTGGACCAGATACTTACATATACTTTCAACACCCAAGGACTAAGAAAGTGTCATTACCTCATCTTCTGATGCTTCAAAACCACAGACCATCTTAAACAGGCTCTGCAGCAAAAGCTGAACTCTGACAAATCAAAGCTAGTATAACCTTAAGCAAAATATTTACTGAGCTTATCTACATAGACCTCAATAAGTAAATCCTTAGCATGCTGATAATATTCATCAAGTCTTCTTTAAAAAAGATTTGTGACAAGATGTTAGAAGAACTGCAGCAAGTCGTGAAGGAGATGAGAAGAGAGGAAATACATTAGCATTTCCAATAGCTGGAAATGAAAGATCTAGTCTGTAAGGCAAAGGAGGCCTGAGAATTCTGCAGCAAGTATCTCCTAGGTGGCTCCATCCACATACTTCTATATTCACTTGTAAGAGTCTTACTCCATCTCTTTTACGCAGAAACCATAGGGTTGCCAAATATGATGTTTCAGTGAAATTATGCCAATGTATTTAATTTGATACTTAATTATTCATATGAAAGGTACCTAACAAAATGCAAAAGGTACTCTGAAAAAATGAACAAACAAAAAAACCCCAACCAAACCCAGAAAAAAACAACACTCTCTTCTACACTACTGGAGATTAAAGTAGTACACAATTTATCAGGTTGTTACTCTCATTAGCAAGTTCCCCCACCTGTTCTTGTAGACCCAGATTGATGCATGGTGATAATTTGAGTTGAAATGGAAAGATCTAATATTTTTCAAATATGATAAAGCTCCATATTCCTTCATGAGAAGTGTGGTTTTTAAGAGGGAGGGAAACAGTCAGCAAAAAAGGATAGGTGTCAAGTATGTTATCAGCTCTGGAGAGTGCCTGCGTGGGAAAACCCCAACTCTGTAAATCGGTAATATACAGCGTACAACTTCCTTTAAGAGATAAAAGGACACAACGGGCTCTGGGGATGCTGGAACACCTGCAACCGCGGCCCAACTTCACCAAGTCGGCAAACAAAAACGCATACACAGCTCTGCAGGCCGGCATCGTCCCTTCCTCATTCCTCCAGCACAGCAGCGGGAGGGTAGGGAAAGTTTATCGCCGGCACCGTCCGCGCACCCACCCGAGACGCGGCCCCGGACCCCGGCCGAGGCGCTGGCGGCCCAACCGCCCCTCACGGCCAGCGGCTGGCGGGCAGGCC
>JANHFZ010022125.1:13803-32655 GCA_027560215.1 Halcyon smyrnensis | reverse complement strand
GTCTGAAGCTGTGCCAGGGGAGGTTTAGGCTGGATATTAGGAAGCATTTCCTTACAGAAAGGGTCATTAGACACTGGAATTGCCTGCCAGGGGAGGTGGTGGAGTCACCATCCCTTGAGGTTTTTTAAGAAAAGATTGGACATGGCACTTAGTGACATGTTCTAGCTAGGTGGTGTGGTGTCAGTTCTTAGGCTGCTGACTTGATGATCTCAAAGGTCTATTCCAGCCTCAGTGATAATTCTGTGATAATTATATAAACCTTCCTCACATTAGAAGAAATTGTTAAATCTTGCAAGTTAAGTCTCAAATGTTCTAAAATATCCAACCACCACAAAGCTTCTAATTATTCCATAGATATGTATCAAAACCAAAAGCTAGAGTGGAATAAATTGTTCATTAACTCTTCAAACACTTTAAGACAGCAGAAAATTACATAGGCAAATAGGCATCATTAAGGGTGAATCACTAATGGGAAGAATTTGAATTAAAGAAAAGCTGAGCTGGCTAATTAGGGGGGGAAAAAAAGAGATTATAAAGGAGATTTCTGGACATATAGGATAAATCGCAGTGAACAGATACAGCCATGTTTATTTGAAATAATTTCTGCAGAAATCTCTAATCCTGAAAACTTCCTATTGTAGATTAAAAGCCCAGAAGGGGAACTTGGAAGAAATACCAAACAGGTCTGCCTTCAATATACGTAGAAAATACTAAAGAAAAAAAGTGTTCAAAGAAGAAAAGCTTTGAAAGGTCCAGAAAAATTGATGGTACACACTGGGGCTATAAAATGTATATCCTAGAGAAACTGGCCAAATTCTGCCTAGAGTAACTGCAGAACTTGCTGGCAAATCAAATACAGGCAGATACCAGGTTAAAAACTGCTGAATAGGGTTAACACATGACTAAATATGAAGACTTGAATTAGGAAATACCAGTTGGCAAAATAAGGGTGACAATCATTTAACACACAGTGGGTTATATTATCTCAAGCTGCATTGGGTCTGACTGAGCTGGAGTTAATTTTCCCCATAGCAGTCTTCCCAGTGCTGTGCTTTGCATCGAGAGCTGGAAAGGTGCAGATAACACCCCGTGCTGTGGCTACTGCAGGGCAGGGCTCACACAGCACCGAGGTTGTGGGATGGGGTGGACAAGATCTTTGGAGGGGACACAACTGGGACAGCTGACCTAAACTGACCGAAAGGTATTCCATACCCTATGACATCAGCTGAACTACAAAAGCTAGGAAAAGAAGCAAAAGAAAACAAAGATTTATTCTCCACTTCCCATCAGCACATGATGCTTCTGCACACATCACTGCTTTGCTTCTTCATTAAACTGCTTTTGTCCTAGCCCACAAGTTTAATCTTATTTTCTCCTCCCCCCCAAGGTCCAACTGAGAGGAGGGGTAGGAAGTGAAAGAGCAGCTTGGTGAGCACCTGGTGTCCAGCCAAACTCAAACTACCGCACAAGTAAAATGAAGAATGGTATAGAATTCACTTCCCATCCCTTTGTGACGCTGCGGATAGTAGAAAAAAAAAAAATTTACAATACCACACACACCCCACCACATCTAGGGAAACACTAAAATTCTAAGCAAAAGTAGTTCAGCAGTTTTGGAGGGCTAAACACTGTTTGAAACATTGAGAAAACAGCAGATCTCCATCCAAAAACCCTAACACACACACACATACACACACCCCCCCCAGGAAAAAAAAAAGTCAGAAAATATGCTTGCTTCTGTTTCTCTGGAAGGAAGCCTGATTAGACACAGAGAAGAAAAAAAAAGCAAGGCATTATCCCTCTTTGGGATACATTCATGAAGGTACTGCAATATTTCTCACAAGAACTTGTGCCCCTTTGTTATATGCAAATTTAAATTCTACATAGAAAGCAACGGGCCGCATTTATGCAGACAGGCCATATAGCTCTTAAGCATACATTCACACAAAGTCTGTTTTCACATCATAAAGCTCTCTGCTCAGCAGGTAACTTCTGCTGCTAACAACTGTTTTGTACTTACTTAACACAGAGTGCTGCACTAAGGATAAGTTTCTTCAAATCCATCCACTTTCCCTCTCATACTCACTTGCTTTAGATTCAGTTTTTCTTCACTGTCCTTCCAGACATCTCTGACAACACAAGTTTGAGAAATACCATGCTTTTAAGTTGTTTCCATTGTCAAGCCATGCAAATTTATGCATGGTATAAAAAGAACAACCATGAGATTTTTCTTCAAGGACAAATAAACTTGTCCACATAAAGTCTATTACTAAAGCAGACAAGTTTGTATTTTGGGTTCTAGTAAACAGGAAGACTAAAAGCAGAGTTCTGGAAATCCTTCAGAACTTTTGTAAGACTGGACAAGGAAAGAAGAAACTGCAAGTGAAAAGTTGCTAGAACAGTTTACAATCAGCCCAATATAGCAAAGGCTCTTCTTCAGGACTAGAGTCCTGGGTACTTTGTCCCAAAGCATCTTGGTCTTCTGCACTGGTACCGGTATTTCCAGAGCACCAGAGCTTAAACTCAGGTCTCAGGGAGCTACAGAGTTTTATATGCTAAAGCACCTGTGATGCCTGACAGTACAAGAGAATTTACAGAAGTATCGGTACCATCCCCTTTAAACTGGTACAAAGGCTAGTTTCATATTCTGGGACATTCTCACAAAAGTCTACTCTCCCTTTCCTTTTCACTGCAGTTTCCCTTTTGATATTCAAGGAAGCAAACTCCTTCACTCTCAGGCAGGCAGCAGCTCTGTCCAGTTCTGTTCCACGCAAACAGATGCACTTTCCTTCCCTGACTGCACTTAAATCTACATCTCCTAGGTTGCTACCATACAAACAAACATTAAGATAACAAGCAGAGAGGATCAAAAAGTGATCTTCTCTTGCTGCTGGAACCAAGACTGTATAACAAAAGCAGGAGACAGGATACCCCACCTAAGAAATACACAGGTGCCCATATGATTCAAAAAACCAGGAGCACACCATATTCACCGAACACCCTTCTGTAATTGTAAAAGCACACAATTACAAATGACAGACCTAAGCACAGAAACTGGGATTGACCATGGAATAGACATATGCCTAGCTCATTCTAAATTAGCAGCAGGCAGAGCTTCCATATTCCGTTCAGTGAAAGGGATAAAACTCATCTCAATCCACTCAGGTCATACACAAGTCCTAGTGTAAATAAATTACACCATTTTTACATCAGCAGTGCCTACAAATATGAATATATGAAAAAAATAGATCGGTAGACAAACAAAACAAAAAGCCCAACTGAATAGTCATGAAGATTGGCAGAGAAGTTTGCAGATAAGCAAAAAAACCACAAAAAACAACTATATATGGTCAGTAGAATAAAATCACTCTTAAATACAGAATACTGAAACTATACAGAAAAAAGAAGACTAAAAAGGACAAGAAATCCATTCTATTAATTTAATTGTAAACAGCCTTGTCCTTTTTCCCCCTGCCCCAAATCAGATACTTCTTTATAAGGTTATCTAATGTATTTAGAAACCAGGACTTCATTTGCCTACATTTTCAGACAAACTAATTGCTGGCTATATTGAAGACTTTTCCTAGACTCATCTCTGATACTACAATAAATATTTTAAACCTCTTCACATTCACCAGAGCAGTACTTCCAAACAATTATGCCAAGAAAAAAATCCACTAGTTGAACTTGGTTTCCTGAAACTGAAAACTACCAAGTATGAACACTGAGACCAAGAGTATGCTGCATTTAAATCCAGTCAACAGTAACAAAGAACCTCTTGGTTTTATAGCTTTCAGAATGAACTTTCTTCTGTACTCTGGACATACCATTCTAAAAAGCATACCGTTATTGCTGAGAGAAAATGTAACAAGAAAAAGGTCAACATCTAACAGGCAGATAGAAATTTAAAGCAGCTCTTGGATAGCTCTACCAAGTTGCTGTAATCCCAGCATTTGTGCAGCATTAGATGCGCAGCGTGGATTTCCAAAGGTTAAAGCGAACCACTGAGCACTCTTCCCAATATTCAACTTCATGGGAGAGAAAAAAAAAAATAAAAAAAACCCCACTTTTTAATTTTCATCCTAACATGAAAAAGGTTTGGCAAATTTAAATGGAATGGCCATATCAAGATACAGGCATTGCATAAGTAAGCAGAAGTAGTAAATAAAATTTCCAATTAGTTATTTGAGGCACTCTACAGCACTCCAGAGGAGTCTGAAGTGTACTATGTAATTTAAGGCAGAAAGACTATTTCTTGAAAGAGTTCAATTTTTTACTCAGTTACCAAAAAGGCTGATGCTAACAGTTTTCTGCATAGCTGCATAGAGAAAACAATCCGTAGGACATTTGGTATGGCAGAGATGTATCAGACTTCACTAAATTACTTAAGTTTCTTCAAACACTTAGGTGCTTATTACTTTGCCATTTTTTTTCCCCAGAAGTTGTCAGCCACTTTGTAAAAACCAGCTAATGTATTTAATTTGACACATCATTTTTGAGGGTATAAAGCTGGTAGCAACTCAAGCTTTTTTACAATTCAAAATTCATACCTGACTAGAAGCCAAGAGAGAAACCGGTCGCCATAAAAAAAAAGTTAATCTGTCAGGAAACATTAAAAAAGGGAATATGATGGAAGTGTTTTGCAAATTCAGCCATACATTAATTGAAGACTTCAGCATTTGAGTAATAGAAACACTTTTTAAATTTAAATCAGATACTACTTAAAGCTTTTATTTAAAATTCTGTGCTTCAATTCTTTTTAAATTACTTTTCAGTAACTTTTCTGAAGGATTTTCAGCTTGTCTGAAAATACCAGAAGCTTTACAAGAGTGAGTAGATATGCCTGAGAAGCCATACCACATGGTTAGATCATGGTTAAAGATTCACCAGAATATTACTGCATATGTACTGGCTACTCCATCTCTCTCATTCCCACATGCCAGTCTTCTGCTTTGCCAGCAAAAATTTACACAGCAATGAAGAAACTATATCAAACTGATACAACTGAAAAATAACCAAGAACAATTGTGGTTTTTTGGCCACATCAGTCTCCTGGTGCAGACCCAGACCAAAGAATTCAGGCCAATCAAGTATATCCCCCCCAAAGAGGGGTTATTTTTCACAGTGAGGGTGGTGAAACACTGAACACGTTGCCCAGAGAGGTGGTAGATGACCCATCCCTGGGAACATTCCAGGTCGGGTTCAATGGGACTCTGAGCAACCTGATCTAGTTAAAGATATCCCTGCTCACTGCAGAGGGGTTGGACTAGATGACCTTTAGAGGTTGCTTCCAACCCAAAACATTCTATAATTCTGTGTTTTCCACTCAAATCTGTTACCTCATTAAACACACCATTAGAGTCAATAACCACAGAAGAGGTGTCTGGGCTATACTTGTTAAGCGTTGAATTTAAGAGTACGTGCCAGATTACGATCTTTTGAAGATGACTGGAAAAGGATCCACTCAGACCTGAAACAGACTTTTTCCTTTTTACCACACTGAACCTGAACTTCAAAGTTGACCCCAATGAGTTCTTCAGAACTCAGTCTGTGAAAATTAATCATATGAGAGGTGCTAACAGGTCTGCAAGAGAGGAAAGAAAAAAAAAAGTCAAGACGAAAAATAAGCACAAAATGTTAATGCCAAGGTTATCAAGTGGAGGACAGCATTTAACACACTAAATACAACTGAGATGGTTAATCTTTTTCACCAAAGGAATCAGACTTGTTATACCACATCTTTGCCTATTTGCCCTGTTAAACTTTACTTCTCCATCTTATTTGAAAATTTAAAGAAGAAAAACCACAAACAGAAACCCCAAACAAAACCAACAAAACAAGCAACAAAAAAACACCCACCACCAACAAAACAGCTACACATAGATAGAAGGCTTGACAAGAACTTAATTGTTAAACACCTCACTGGGCAACCAGTGACTACACAGTGGTAGTTTAATAACTCATCCCTCGTCTGAGAAGGATGGTTTAGGGAACTGTTTACCGTAAAAAATACAGAATATAAAAAGACCCAGGCTTTCTTAGTTCAGCAGGATGAAAACTTGATCTGAATTCCAGCTCACTGGCCTATGTCACTCTTGTCAGGATGGTGACATACTGAGAGAGCCTAGTAAGTTTAGGAGAACTAAAAATGGGGTGCTTTACCCACTTGGATATTGTACTTTCCAATACTCAGAGACAACCTCAGTAACAAATAAATTAGGTTTGTGCTAATATCTGAAAGGATTCTTATGGACACCTGCTTAATAGCTGCAGATAAGTGAACTGGTCTACCAGCACCCTGAAGGAACAGAAAAAATATGGAATATGCATGTGGTGGTTTAACCCTGGCTGGACACCAGATGCCCACCAAAGCCCCTCTTCAGCTGGACAGGGGAGACAAAATAATGAAAGGCTAACGGGTCAAGATAAGGTCTGGGAGAGATCACTCACCCATTACTGCCACAGGCAAAACAGACTCAACTTGGGGAAATTAATTTATTGAAAATCAAATTGGAATAGGGTCATGAGAAATAAAAACCAAATCTTAAAACACCTTCCCCTGACCTCTCTCTTTTTCCTGGGCTCAACGTTACTACTGAATTCTCTATCTTCTCCCCTGCAAATGGCACAGGGGAATAGGCAATGGGGACTGCAGTCAGCTCATCACACGTTGTCTCTGCTGCTCCTTCCTTCTCAGTGGAAAGAATACTCACACTCTTCCCTTGTGACATTGTGAGGTCCCTCCCACAGAAGACTGTCCTCCACAAACTTCTCCAACTTGGGTCTTTCCCACGGCCTACAGTTCCTCATGAACTGCTCCAGCATGGGTTCCCCATGTGGTCACAAGTCCTGCCAGAAGCCTGCTCCATCCTGGCTTCCCATGGGGACACAGCCTCCTTTGGGCTCCAGTGTGGAGTCCTCCATGGGCTGCAGGGGAACATCCTGCCTCACCATGGTTTTCATCACAGGCTGCAGGGGAATCTCTGTGCCAGTGCCTGAAGCACCTTCTCCCCTTCCTTCATCACTGACCTTGGTGTCTGCAGAGTTGCTTCTCAGATATTCTCACTCCTTTCTTTGTCCGTGATTGATGCAGCTTTGTTTTGGGGTTTTTTTGTTCCCCTTCTTAAATATGTTATCAGAAAGATGCTACCACTATCACTGATGGACTCAGCCTTGGCCAGCAGCAGGCCCATGTTAGAGCCACTGCCAACCAGCTCAATCTGACATAGGAGAAGCTCCCAGCAACTTCTCACAGAAGCCACCCCTGTAGCCCTCCTGCTACCACAACCTTGCCACACTAACCCAATACAGTGCAGTGATACAGTAGCAGCATACATGCAGTCTCTTAAGTGCTCCCTTTGCTCTAAGATACATCCAAAGCAGACGGACCTGACCGAAGAATCAAAAATTCCTGGATCACATTTTGTACTAACCTCCTCTGCAGGTTTACAGCCATCTGGATGATCCACTAGCACTGATGACAAAATCCTGATACATTGCTGTAGAGCGCCTGTGGTAGGAACCATAGAGCAACAGACTGGCCTAGGCCATTCTGACATCAACGGAGAAGCAAAAGAGGTCTTCCATCCACAAAGTGTCAAGGCTGGCCTAGAAGAACAACAGAAATTAAAGTAAGTTCCAGACTCAATTCTGGCAGAGCTTGAGGTAGATGGGGAGGAAAGGTCCTCAGCATTTAAGAATTCAAAATCCAAAATCCTGTGCAAGGGAGGAGCTAAAAGACTGCTTCTAAAAAGAGCCAGTGAACTAAGTCTGTGAGGAAAACAACATATGCAGGATAGAGTGGAGAGGTGGAACAAGTCATCAAAATTTTTTAGCCTTTCAGATGATATGCTTTAAGTGGGAGGACTGCCTGTCCTCCCAAATAAGCAGTTATCTGTTTCTGAGTTCTATATATGTCATCCTCTATCCAGTCACGAACCCTTAACACAAGAACCTAGGAATTGTTCCTGATAAGGCTAGAAAACAGCCTCCTCAATGGCACACATTCACATCAGCAGCTCTCCAGATCATCATTCTTTTGGACTAAATTTTCCCAGATATATATTCTAGGCTACAGATGTAGGGGGTTTTCACATTCTTTCATCTCCCACCAACAAATTAAACATTAGTATTTATAATGACAGTTTTGTAAAAAAAAAAAAAACCAAAAAACACGCACAAAAAACCCACCGTGTTATTAAACACAGACCTGATACTTAAGTAATATTTTTGCATTTCTAAAAAAGGTGACACCTAAAAAATTATGCCTGAGACTTTCCAAATGTTAGAATTTCATCAATATTGAATTAATTCCTTCAAATCTCTTCCTTCACCCAGTTTAATACAGCAACGTCTGAAATTCTAGTAATTCAAAAAGTAAACAAAATATCTTAGAAAACAGATTTTTCTCAGTTTTTAATGAAATTGTACCTTGCCTACACTCTAGTAACATTTCCTGTATATTATGAGCTTATGTGTTGTATTTGTCATATTATGAGCTACTAAGTTATTCAAGTTTATTACTTTTCCCGTTTATACTGTTCGCTTTATGTATTCTCTGGCCAGATGAAAAATTATGTACAAGGGAGAAAAAAAAAAGTAAGATGCTGATACTCTGATAACATGACAGTATGAAGGAAATATACGGTAAGGAAAGCTAAGATTGTCAGTGATAGAAAAGACGTTTGTCAACTGCTTATTCTGAAACAGTATTATCCCAGTACTGAGTCAAGTGAATTAAGTATAATACTACGCAGTTTCCCACTTTTTGCATATCAAAGTAGAAAGGAAAAAGATCTCAACTCCTGATTTAGTTCTCCATTTGAGTACAGATTACCAAAATACTGATAATGCATACTGATAGAATAGGCATAGTAAGCAGTTTTAGATCCACAGAAGTGGTTTACAGTCTGAGTTCCTTTAGAACTGGCTAGGGATCTCACAGAAATGCTACTAAATATTATCAAATCTGCAAATAATAGGTAAGTTTCAAAGGGACAGAAAAATATGGATTCGCATGATGATCCAAGACATACCCAGCAGGACACCTGAGATAAGTCACGCGGTTGTTACCTTTCAGAAAGCGTTAAATATAAAGACATCATGACACAATTCTGAAGAGACCCAATCGCCTTTATCAAATTAGTCACAGCCTTCAAGAAGGTTAACACACAGACTTCTAAGATGTATCTGACCAGGCTCTACACATTGCAATACACAAAAAAGTCAAGTTGCTTGTGTTAAATTAGCTTTTTTTATATCACCTGTCTTAGTAAAACTCAAGTGTGCCTTACAGAGGTGAAGAACATGTGCCATTTTTACAGATGGGGAAACTAGTCCATTACTGGCTAAGTTGCTGGCAAATCTGCAAGTTTTCTTCTATCTGCTCAAGAGTTTTAACTGAAGTATCGATCTATACATGTATCTGGTTAGATGAAGACCCATATTTTAGTGATTTTGGTATTTTATGTATTTCTTCCAAGGATTCTAAGACAACAGGCTCTTTGTTCAGTGCTGTCCAGATACGGGACAGAAAGAGCTCTTATAAAACACGCAAACAAAAGGTAGCAATGAGATCAGGACACACAGAGAATGATCCATTGCCATCAGTAAGCAAGGCACATCTACCAAGAGCAGGTATTTGCTTATGTGTAGTGAACTTCCACACACTTAAAAGTTTATAATTTCCCTTGATCTTTTCCTTGGTTACAAACTGCCAATTCAATCATTCCTTCTGCACATACCATGTCTTCTAAATCGCCAGTCATTATCATTAACCTCCTGATGCAAAATTAACTGTGCCTACATCTTTCTTGAAGTACAGTGGCCAAAGCTGACAGTACTTGAACCTTACAATACAGAACAGAGCAAAAGGCTCGACTCTACACATCCTCCAGTTTACAGCACCATTTATTCATGCCAATACATACACACACCTCTTCTTTCTGAATAACGCTGCATTTTTAACTCTCATTTTATAATCTATTGCTTGTCCTAGATTGGCATGGGGAACAGGGTGGCAGAAAAAAACTTAAGCTGTTGTTCATCTTTTTTTTTAATGTTGTTTTGACCCAAATATAATGCATTTCACTTACACTTTCAAGTCTTTTTTCCAACATTCAAGATTCTTCTGAATTGCTACCCCAGCTTCATGTACCTGCATTTATTCCCAAACACTTCTTGTCTTCAGATTTCGTAACCATATGCTATTCCACTACCCAGGTCACAAACAAGAAAAAATAAAACCCTGGCTACTGTTAACCGAGTGATTTTACACACATCCTAAAATAGCTTTTTTTTTTTTTATCTAGGCCATGTTTCCTTAGCCTGCTCTGTAAGAGTATCACATGTGGCTTTCCCCAGTCCACAAGCTTCCTGTTGTAGAGGATGTTAGATTGGCTTGATTATGTGTTTCTGATCTTCACAATAGGCTTCCAAAGTTGCTTCCCTAACTGCACATTCAAGGAGAGGATTGTCTTACCTGTAACTACACCTCTTCAGTATATTTCTATTTTAGCTGTATTTTCCATTATACCTAGTCAAGAACAAAAACTGCGCACAGAACTGGTTGATGGTTTTTTTCATCATTCTGACTCAAAACAAAAGCCATTTTAGCTAGAAACAGGCAAATGAAACCAAGGCAAAGACGACACACTGTAACCTTTATTTTTCTTGATATAAATCCAAAGTCACCCAGAGAAAAAGTAATAGTCTACACACACTGCTGATGCGGACATGGAAGTGGGTTAGGAGACCTGGACACCAAGAACAGAATACATTGGTGAACAAAACTAAGCAAGCATCTGCTGCAACAGCAGTTATGAGTACTTGGATCGAGGCTACCAGCAGCCATCAGTTTTCAATGCTCCTACCACATCACACTGCAGTGCAATTTAAACTGAAGACTACTTTTGCTTTAATCTGCACATACAAATAGCGTACAGGCGTCAAACAAAAGTGCTGGAGCTAGGATATTGGAATTTGGAATCCAAGCAGCTTCTGTGACTACGAAGTTCTTACATCAACTTACCAAGTGTATTACAGGATGAAAGTCAGTTGAGGATGATTCTCAGCAGAGATTGCCCTTGCCAGTCATTTTTACTATCCTGTTTTATATTCCATTAGCATCAGCTAAATGTTCTATCATCACAAGCACCAGACCATCTTCATGGTGGGTGCCTTAGCTTTTTTTAAGCGGCATCTAACAACGAAGAAAGGTTTATTGGAAAATTGAACTTTCAGCTGAATCCAATACTCCGAGCTTTTATTTAAACCTAAACAAATTTTAGCCAGCCACTCTGGTATGTCGACCAGATTCACAGCCACGGTGTTTGTAGAATGCAAAATATAATTGGTTTGTATTCAAGTGTCTGTACTGAACAGTCTCAATATTTGCATTCCCATTATTCAAAGAACTTCCTTCTGATACATTTAATGTTAATAACAGCAACAATCATGCAGTGCTACCTAAACACAATTAAATACGTATTCCTAATTGTCACTCGTTATCCCACTTACCAGTTTCATCTCTTCCTAAATATAATATGGATTAACTATGGTTTTTGTTAGTCATGCATTAACTTCCCAGTCTGTAGAGTCAACTTCTGTTTATTTAGTGACACATCTCCCCCACGCATAAAATCATACAGCTGCCATAAAGCATATAGCCAACTCCATTTTGTCAGCTTATTTTCCTACCAGCTCAGTCCAGTGGTATGACCCTGCAAATGTCAGAAACATCAGAGCAAGGGACTTAGCAGGAAAGCATGAAAAGGAGAAAAAGACATTAGCCTGCCATGAAAGTCCAGAGAGAACAGATTTGTAACAATGAGAAACCCGTACCTTCTACCTGTTGGTCCTGAAGTCACCAACAATACATTAATAAAAAAGCAGAGCATGCAACAAAACCACCGCACTTTTGTTTCTTAAGTCTCTAGGAGTAATAACATCAATAACTTAATAGATACTATCCAAAGGTTTTCCTGCATGCAATTTGGCGGGGGGGAGGGGAAGCATTCATAGGCATAACTTACAATCAGCAAAACCACGAACACAGGTATGTGTTTGACAGGCGTAACGCACACGCTGCTATCATACTATCTCCCCAAAACTTAAACAAAGTTAAGGTAACAGTTATTTAGATCAGGATGACATCTAAAGTATACACCCTTCATTTTC
This sequence comes from Halcyon smyrnensis, assembly GCA_027560215.1. NCBI lineage: Eukaryota > Metazoa > Chordata > Aves > Coraciiformes > Alcedinidae > Halcyon > Halcyon smyrnensis. The sequence goes on along the minus strand of JANHFZ010022125.1, from coordinate 20,478 downwards.
TTGGCCCTCACCAACAGGTTGTTCACCAACCAACCAAAGATTCTGGCATGTACAGACATGCAAGCAAGCCAACGTCTTCTTCTTGAAGGCCTCCTGCTGCCTTGTGTCTCCTGGGGACAAAACTCAAAGCAACACAAGCCAACACCAGCAGCGTGTGAAAGGGACCAAGAGTGATTGAATCCATAGGTTTGGGGTTTTTTCAGCAAATATTTTTTTAGAAGTCAACCATAAAATGCCTTTCCCTGCTGCACTACCAAATCAAGACTACAGCAATCTCATCTTCACTTTGCTTAAGAGTACTACACTGCTGGAAAGCACAATAGGAAAATGAAAATACCAGACAATCTACTGCTCTCAACAGTACCGTGTCTACTATTCAGCATCATTACTGAATCTCTTTGGACTTTAAGAAATACCTTTTCCATAATTCAAACTGAACCTATCCAAATTGCACAACTTGAAAAAGAAAAAAGCTATCTTTCATATCCTCACTACTGCTCTCCACAAAGATGAAACCCACATTATTTGCAAATCAGAAGCAGCACTACAGGTTTGTAAAGATGATGGAAGTCTTTTTTAACTATCATGATTCGGAAGTATTAGGAAAGCAATCAACAAACCCAGGTTATTTTAACAGCATTAACGTACATCAGCCTTAAGGACGAGCGTGGAGCACCAATGGTCTAGGCATGCTTGCCTGCAGTGGGACTACCAACAAAGAGTCGTGTGTTGCCTGCTGTGGGCTGGCAGACACCCCCTGCACCTTCTCCTCGGTCGCCAGGGAACAGTGCCCTCCTTGTTCCCAAGGTACGCAAGGCAACCAGCACGCGGCCCAGCAGAGAACTTGAGCTGCGGTGCATGGGACACCTCTCAGCTCCTTCAGCTGACAGAGCACTCACTATGGAGGAACCCAGAAGTCAAGAAAATAAAGAGTTAGTGTCAGCTACAAGTTTTCTGTTTGTTTGGTTTGTATATAAAGAGTGGGCATTTAGGTTTTCAGTATTATTTCTTTTGTAATGAGCTACTGAAAGCTGAAGACTGAGCTGTACTGCTCTCTCAAAATCTCCACCTTCCTACCTCATTCTGTAGTATTTTCAACTCCAATCTTATCTCTTCTCCCACTGCTCACAAGAGCTCAGATGGGACCAGCGACAGATACACACCCCTGACATTACAGTGTGTTTCCTGTACACAAAGCACCAACTTTGGACCTCACTGACAACTCTTTACCACAAGTCACATGAAGCTCAGGAGACATCAGATAATTATCACTTACTGTAACATCTCAAGTAGCTAGCTTCCTCAAAAAGTGTGGCAAAAGCCTTAAACCAAGAAGCAGAAACTAGGCAGAATCATCAACCCTCTCCAGTATGCCAACTGGCATTAACCTCAGCTACCTATATAGAAGTGTGTCTAGGTATGTACACAAAGATTTCCTCATTTAGCTTTTATGAGCATGGCTTGACTTCCACTTTCAGTCCTGTTCTTTGCTAGAAAAAAGTATACATGACTAACTGGGAAACAAACATAGGATTCCTCCAACTGAGAAAGACAATGCTTTGTTTAACTTTTTCTACTCTCTCTGCCTTGATAGAAAAGAGTAAAAATACCCAGGCCTACTGAGGAAAGATATCCTATTTATGAATATAAACCAGTTAAATACATAACTACATTAAAATCAATCACAGCTGCCCTCATAAATGTTCAGTATAATTTCATGTCCTCTGGTGATCAATGCTTTCAACAGTGAGCAGAGAGCTTCATGTATAATACTCAACGGAATCATCTGTAACCTCTTGTTTTCTGATCTGATGCAAAAGACCAAAAGAAAGAAAGCTTACCAGGGAGGGCGTGGGAGAACTGAGACGAGAAAAAAAAAATTTACCCAAGTTAGTTATACCCAGTTTCTCCATTTCCACTGATAATTTTTAATGAAGTACGGAGAGCGAGATAACTGCAAATATTTCCCATTACCTCAGACATGATCAGAGGGATGCAAAGTTATGGACATTCAAATATGCTGCTTTAATGACACTTAGAAGATCACAATCTCAGCCTTCCACAGGCCAAGAAATCGGTTTGCAAGTGGCAACAGGTAACTGTGGGATAATAGAACTACTGCAACTCTGTACTGTATGTAGAGAAAGGGAGCTACAGAATTGTTCTACTTCTAACCAAAGGCTTAGAATTTTAGGAGATCACACACAGAGTATTATAGTGTGATCTACAGCATATCATTTAAAGTGAGAAAAGTGGGAGGGGGAGGTACCTAATCGAGGTTCTAAGACCTGCCATTCACAACAGGCAGTACTTGAAATATATCAGTTGGTAAATCTGTAAAAGGAAATGTCTAATTTACACCATCTCAACATTCACAAAGGATCTCAGTGATATAATTATTTTTTTTCCATTAAGATAATAAACAAAGTGCTAAGTGGCAGAAAGTTCCCAAACTAAAACCACTGCTCCACACATCCAATTATGCCTGTTTAGACACTGAGAAATCATTTATTCCAGCACTCCAGCATAAGAAACAGTCTACTGTCTATTCAGCTCTGTATCTTCATTGCAAATGAAATATAAATACCAGAGTCTTAATCAATTTGTCTGTATATAGAGCTAAAAAAGGCTGTTTATATATTTACTAATTTAAGAACCAAATGTAACCATAAAAAACCCCTCACAAATCAAATAGGAAGTCTTCTCTAGCGAGATGTAATTAGCACTTGTTAATCAAAGAGGAAAATGAGAAAACTGTGTTCTTGACCACAATATTTTACAAAGCCCTATATTATCACACATTACAACATTAGTCACCTAGTAACTAATGGAAATGTTAGAGGCAGCTGCTTAAGAGGTGAACAAGCATACCATCACATCAAACTCCAAACTAACGCACTACTTATTAGGACTTTAACCAGGAAACAGTAAGCTTACCGCATATAAAAGTAAACCTTTAGAAAAAACCCTTAGCCTAGAGCACAGAAGTGATATGTAGAACCTCCTCTAGGAAAAAGTCTGGCCTGGGGACTCAGTTCTTTGAAAACATTAATGTTCTGTTTAAAACAACAATTTTGTGGTGAGGGAAGTGGAAGCAAAGAGGGAATGGTTTGCTGCCTTCTGCCAGATTTAAAGCATTTAAGTGAGACTGTCAGTGTCAACAGAATATGTACCCTAATTCAACAAACTGCTTGACTGAGCATATGTCTTCATACACAAATACTAACCCTCCCACAGAAACTCAACTTTCAGATATCTTTATCTGCCTCCAGGCAAAGCTCTGCTGCTTGCAACAGTATATGAAATTTGGCTGAGCTGACAAATGACTATCATTTCTCATTTGCAAGAGTAGGAGGATCACGTTAAGCAAAAAAGTTTCTTCCGTTCTTCTAAGTAAAAACAAGCAGGCAAACACTTTCTGGCTTCAGGTGAGATAATGGTCCCTATTTCAGGAAGTTTTATTTACCATGAAAGAACACAGGAAATGTTACGTTATCAAGTTCCCAAAACAATGGATTCAGTCAGTAATCCAGATCCTAACTTTTCGTGCCCCCTTCTGTAAAATCAGTAACAGGTAGTTGAAACAGAATACTGAGAGCTATTAACACTGTCATAACAAGGATGAGGAAGTTGTGACAATAAATCAATTAATTAGCTTTAAAAAATACTAAAAATTCAAAATAAACAAAACCAAAACACTGCTGGTTTAATCCAGCCTGTGGTACTGCAGCAATCCTGCATACTGTTTCCCAAATCACGCTCCAAATGGTAAAGTTTCGTCCTAGAAATACAGTTTTACTTAGTTTACTAATTGCTGAGCTAGTCAACTGCTTGCACTGCCTTTCTTTTTACAAGCACAAGCTCAGAGAATACCTTGACATGCAGGAAACAAGGTATGCAGTTTACATATATATCAATGCTACAATCAAGTTAAAAAATAAATAAAATCAAGAATACTGGAAATCAGCACTGCAGCTGAAGGAATTAATAACCACCTCCCCTGGTCCCTAAGCATTTGCTCCTACTCCCACACTCCTTTCTGACAACAACATATTTGGGTACATGTTAGAGCTAATTTAGCACAGAAATGTACTGCAATCCAGAAAATTTCACAATCTATTTCACAATACATGCGTAAGGAAGGGAAAGAATGGCCAGGAAAAGACTGTTTACTTCAGGAGCAGCAGCAGATTAGCAAACTCATGAACCTAACAACCTTCAAATTTTGACACTTGCTATAGTTGTTACCCTAAATCTCAACAGGCCTGTTATGTGGTAATTAAGTCTTCTATTTTCTCTAATTGTTTTTAAGTTATTCTGTATTTTGTTTTCCATCTCAATTTAAACATCTCTATAGTGGCTGGACCAAGAACACTGTGAATTACATCATTACATATGAAGGAAGAATTATTAAACTGATACCCGGCAGAACACTTCAGGCCTGAGAAACTTTCACAACTGGAAATATCCATCAGCTATTCAGATATAAATTCAACCATTCAGCATTTTCAATGACTAGAAAGAAATTGGTTCCCTCTTGCTTCCCTAAAATTCCTGTCTGGTTCAGGGTTGAGGAATAATTCTTGTCTGAATATTCTAGGAAGGGATGAATCAGGAATCTTCCATACAAAAGCTCATCCTAGGGTACACCAAAAGTCAGGTAGCAATACAAAAACATTCAGAACATTTAAGTTTCTAATTAACCCCTAAAAACAAAGTTACTAAAGTCAAAATAGTGTAACAAGTGGGCTAGGTACTTGCTATGTTGAACAAAAGATCAGGATATACAGTGAGCTACAACTTGAGAAGAATAAAGGCTGAACTTTTTATTTGGTAACACTTCAGCAAGCACAAAAATGAACGAAGGCACCCTTTAAAAATACAGTTAAATAAAAAGTTATAAAAATATCAATGTACTACTTTTGCTCAATCAATACTGAATCATTCCTTTAGAAAAAAGGAAAAGGTCTTTGCAAGTACTACACTGCCTAAAACAACTTGTTCTGAAATGTTTAACTGTACATCAAGAAAAGCAAGCAGGAAGCTCTCAACACTTTTACACACCTCATGACTGGCCAAAGCAAAACCTTCCATCTCATTCAGCTGTCAGCTCAGCTGTTCGACAAAGTCATACCCTTCGCAAACCACTTCTTAACATTGCCTCATGTGGAAAGTATCAACAAACTTTTTTGTACACATTAGGAAATGTACTATGGTTTTTAAAGATCCAAATCCCATTCACCATTAGTAACTAAACTACAGAAGCAGTACCTGCTGAAAAAGCATTTCTAAGACCTTCCTCTGCAACTGAGAATGTGGGGCTTGTAATTACCTCCCTGTGAGACTACCACCAAAAAAAGAAAACCATTCATTTGTCAAAATACCTAAGCTGGATTTCTGTGATATGATACATGAACACTAAGCTTCAGATTACTTTGATATAAAATTAATAAGAACCAACTTATAAGTAGCAGCTCAAGTGCTTCATCAGCTTCAAAAGAATAGCAAGTGCTGAGAAGTTATTTCCTTTTCAAGCTGAAATGTTCTACAGACCACATATACTCAAACCACTGATTTGTCAGCACTGGTCTTAGATTTACACCAAAGTGTTCCATGCTTCCAGAAGCTAAGTTCTAAACAAACTCTAAATAACAAGGGAAATATATATTATATATATACACAAGGGAAAATTATAGACAGAATGGAAAATTCAATTTTATTTTCCATATCATAACAACCTTCTTCTAACTCATCAGGAAAGAATATTGCAAAAAAAGTTTGTAGAAGATTAAGTTCAGTGCTATCTTCAGTACGTGTATGTAAAAGAAAACTACAAGAATATAGACACCATATACATTTAGCTTCTTAGAAACTATCTTGTCTATCTGGTTTGGAATGCCATGTAAATTTTTGCTCAAGAGACATCATGCCTTATGTAAATACATTAACTGTCTCGTCTACCTCTTCAAAAACTATTCCAACACACCCTGGGGTTATAATGGTGTGCCCTAAGCTGCAAATGAAAGCAGACGGTATGCCTGCTTTACTGGGGTGTATAAACACCTCTCATTTCTTGCAAAGATCCAACTGATATTTTCAATTATCATTTAAAGCAATATTTTTTTTCCTTCCTTTTTTATGTTTCCATTTCCAGAAAGCACAAGCAAGCACAAAAAGGAAGCTAAGTCCTACATCAAGAATAAATTTTACTTTTGTCAGTCAGGAGGGGCAGGAAGGAAGGTTAAACTGATTTTTTTCCTACCTTAAATTGTCTAGACTAGTGATGCTAGTCAAAACTTTCACCTGCTAATAGGTAGCTTCTCCCCAGTCAATATCACTACAGTCTCTTAATAGTCCTGGATTTCCGAACTCAGTAATTACTGATTAGGTTGCTACACAAATGTAACTGTCATTATTTGAGATACTATTTAGACCTTTAAATATTTTTGTTACCTCCTAGAACAAGACATTTGCATTTTATTCTCTCTTACCAACTCCTCCTTTCCCTTCTACAGGTTTTCTGTTGCCAAGTTCCTGTCTGCCTATACTTGGAGCCCTCAGCACATGCCTTTAGGCAAAGCACTGACCCGTGTCCTGGTTTCAGCTGGGATAGAGCTAATTTTTATTCTCAGTAGCTAGAATAGTGCCATGTATTGGATTCAGTATGGGAATTGA
>JANHFZ010022125.1:0-13703 GCA_027560215.1 Halcyon smyrnensis | reverse complement strand
TTCTACAGGTTTTCTGTTGCCAAGTTCCTGTCTGCCTATACTTGGAGCCCTCAGCACATGCCTTTAGGCAAAGCACTAAGGTGGATACCCCACTCTATCCCACTTTCAGCTGGGATAGAGCTAATTTTTATTCTCAGTAGCTAGAATAGTGCCATGTATTGGATTCAGTATGGGAATTGATATGAGAAGAATGTTGATACTACAGTTGCTAGGAAATCAAGGACTTTTCAACTTATTGCTAATGTGCAGGTGCACAAGAAGCTGGGAGAGAACACAGCCAGAACACCACACCCAAACTGGCCAATGAATATTCCATATCACACAAGGACATGCTCAGTATTTAGATGAGGATTAGCCAGGAAGCTGATGTGTTCTTCCAGAGCTTCAGTAGCAAGATTTTCTTCTCTGGGATTTCTAGCCAGGAAGAAGTTGGGCCTCAGTTGATGAGTGGTGAGCAATTGCATTGCACATTACTTGCTTGTATATTCTATTATTATAATTATTATTTTAATTTTATTGCTCTTTATTAAATTGTTTTTACCTCAATCTACAAGTCTCTTTACCTTTACCCCTCCAATTCTCTTTCCTATTCCCTGGGGCAAGGGAGTGTGAGCAGCTGTGTGGTGTTTGCCACTGGGTTTGAACCACAACAACTAGGAGACTCTGCAATAGCTGCAGTAAATTAAGAAGCTGAAAAGAAGAACATCACTGCCTCCTTCACATTGCTCGGTGCAACTGTCCAGGGAAGGCTGACAATCACAGCTTTAGTCTCATCAACAGGATCTTGTACCAGAGTTCTTATTTCAAAGACGCTCAGATGCTAACAAAGCTTCTAATTCTGACCTATCCCCAACTACTTTTAAAGACACACAATAATATCACTTAGGTCACCCAGTCCCCATGTTATTCAGTCTCAAACATGCTCTTGGAGACAACTGACGTACTTTTGAAACGGTTTCCAACAAAGCAATGTCTCCAATTTTATTTTATGCAGAGGTGTAGCCTTTGACCATTTACAGCTTACATACTTACTAAATAATTACAAGCTGAGGAGCCAGCAGTACAGTACTTCAATATGCTGACCCAGTGATTTACTTATAATGCTTAGAAAAGAATGTCAATGACCCACGAACATCACCAGAATGAAAGTAAGTTTGAGTGTAACAGAACTATGTTACATGTAACTTGCAAATTTTTGTTAATATGCTAAAAAAAGAGCGAGCAATCCCCATTAGGCAGATCAACTTAAACACGTAATTCCAATACAAAAAAACCCAGCTAAAATACACCTTTGGACGATCTAGTCTTTTCCTTAAGATTTATTAATTTTCAAGGCTCACCGCAACCAACTCTTTTGATGATTATCTTTTTTATGCAAAGAAACTTGTTGTGTTATATACTACATATAGAAAAATCAGATAATTCAGGTGAAATCTAGAGTGAAGTATAGGCGACAACAATGTCAAAAATATGTCTACACTTATATTAGCGTTTCACTTCCTAGTAACAGTCAAGTCCTTAAAAAATCATATCATTTAGTATCTCTCACTCAGGGAAGTGAGAGAATTTTATTATAAAGTTATACACTTATTGGTAGTGTAAGTCTTTCCTAATAGTTTGTGACATTACAGTGTAGAACACATGTCCACCAAGGAAACTAGGTCATAACCAAATATCCAAGCGTGGAATGTGAAGAAAGTCTGAGCAGTTTATTAATTTTCTCATATCACTCTTCATTGCAAGTAGATGTCACAGTTAAGAAATAAGCCTCTGATTTCCCAATGCAGTAAGGTACCCAGTCTAATTTTAGTGGAGAAATATTAGCATAAAGACAGTGAATTGAGCTTCTTTCATTCCTTTTCCTCATGGTATTAGAAAGTAAATAAACTAGGTTATCACTCTGCCTAACTACATCAGCTTATGTACTTTACATGTATGAACATTACGTTAATATTCTCGTGTCTGAAGTCTGCTCTCCTCCTCTTTGGTTTTCAAGAGAACAAGAGATGGCATACATAAAAAACAGATGCTTTATAAGCCAATTAACTCTTCTCTGAGCAGATTTCACACTATTCTCATTTAAAAAAAAAAAAACATATTTGGCAAATTCAGATTGAAAAGTTCATAAGCAAGCTGTAGAAACTTTGTGTTGTGGAGAAGAAACATGACCAACTACTCATTAATGCAAGCAAAGTGCTTTAGCTTTTATCACTATGTTCTCCTAAAAAAATACCCTGCAGCAGCAGATGACTATTCTTTTATAATTTAAAAGGACCAGATGCAGCAGAAGCAGCAGCACACTGGAAAATATCTGATGGAATGTTGATGCTTAGAAATAAATTGTCTATCTGCAAGCAGCCCTTGCTAAAACAAGCTATCCTGCCTTGTGAAAAACAGAACTTGTGACCTGATCTCCCACAGATTTCAGAGAACACCAATAACTTCAGCATCTTGCTGCTGCCTGCCCCTTACAAGCTCTCCTTTATTCCTCCATCCCCACATGATTCTATTATTGAAAACATCCATTCCCCACACAATTCTATTATATCTCCCCTATGTCTCTTAATTAACAAACCAGCAAGAGGTATCACATGCTAGGGTTTGTTCCAAGGTTTAGGTGTGCCATCTGGTCAGTCAAAAATGAGGCTCATGGGTGAACCGGCAGGCTAGAAAAGAAAAAGGAATTGCTGATCTGCTCATTTGTCTCTCTTCTTCTTTCTCAGCATAAATTTTCTCCAAAGTTGTGCAAATTTATTATTCTGGGGACTTTTGACCATCGAGTATGACAAATGGGGGCGGGGGGGGCTGAGGGGGATGGGCAGGGTGCAGGGGTAGAGTGATAGAGGGCTGAAGGTGAACAGAGCAGGAGATAGTAACTGTCTCAAAAGGCCACTCCTCCTCTTCTGCCAAAGCAATTTTTGTTACCTGGCTGGGGCAACCATCCCCTAAAAACACTATTAGCTTTTACAACAGAACTACCACAGGGCATGATGTTACCCTATTTGACATATGAGAAAACAGACAATCTGTGGCAGAAAACAGAAATCCAGCCAGCGCTGGCATAGCCAGGGAAATGCCCCTCTCATCACATGAAGACTGGACATTTGATCCATACAGATGCAGCCAAAGCAGGGGCCTTCAAGTTTTTCTGAATATCCTTCAAGATTTTTTTGCATTAAAGTTTTGTCTTTACCTTCCTCTCTCCTGAAAGAGCCATGTAAAAAAATATTTATAACTCTATTAAGCATTATTTTAAAAGCTATTAGTATTTCTTCCATAAATGTCCATTTACAGTACATATAAAGAATTTTAGACATAAATACAGTTTTCAGATAGAAGTCTCTTAAAATTTCCCTAGTCTATACACAATTGATTTCATAAGCTTGGAAGGGTTTCCAGTAATGTTCTTCCATCAGCATTCAAGCTTTTATAAACAAACATTTTTCTTCCTCCATCTGAAACAAATCCCTTTTGGAAAAGGAAGGTAATCCTTCAACAACTGTTTATGTAAGACTGGCAAAAATTACTCCTCCTTATGTCTGAAAGTGACTGCTCAGCCCATGACAAGTTTTATGATGCCAAAGCAGTAGCAGCTCCAGCCACCACCAAAGAGCAAAAAACTTATCCCCAGTCCTCCAAAATGCCAGACTCCGATTCAGAAATCTTTAAACACAGCATTTGTCACTTGGGTCGCTGTGTTCATTTCCTCATCAATATGCCCAGCTATAAATAGATTTCAATTTACCTCAAAGATGACAGTCAGTCATCACTTTTCTCAAAGACGACTTGTCTCTAGCTTGACATATCCTAGTTTTACCTTTTATGTAACTGTTTAATACATTGTTAAAACACAAAGGAACTCATTAAGTTATTTAAAATACATTGAAATATCTCTAGTAAATTATGTTAAGAACTCACATGTTAAAGAAAATACAAGACCTCATGACTTTTCTGAATGCTCTCCAAGCACCAGTACAGTAAAATGTACATTCTCCAAGTCAGTCTCAAGTCTATTACCTGAGTTACACTAAAGGAAAAAAAAATTACTTTCTGAAAAGGTTGAGCTTCGCTTTCAGACAGCCAGGTTTCTAAAACATGTCAAACTAGGTATCAAAAAATCCAAATTATTAGTAATTTCTATTACTTCTTTCTGATACATTTCTCCACTCTCATTCTTCAATCATTACACATCCTTCTGAATAAAAATTAATGATACACTCAACCACTCATTACACACCCAAATAAATGGAAGAAATGGAGAAATCACAAATTATGAAAAACTGTTAAGCTGGGATGCCACAACAGTAACTGGTAAGAGCTGTTTAAAATTAACAATTAGCCAGCATTTTACAAGTTACAGATAGAGAAGCTAACACAGCCTCTTCGAATAACAAGAAATTGTTCTTCTGCTGTATAGAAACAGACTGTACAGCTTACCCTTGCAGATGGAAGTAGTAGTGAATCATAATCTCATTAGCCTCCACAACAAAAGATGGTTTGATTATAAGACAGCTGATATTAAGTATTTTCACAGCCTCAGAGTTGAAAATTTAGCTACAAGGATTCCAAGGTCAAACATCTGATTTGGAAATCAGTGCCTGACTCGCATACTATTTAAGTCTGGGCTCTTCTGCATCGAACTGCCAACAAAGAAAACCTTCTTATTCAAAAACAAAACAAAACACACACACACACAAAAAAAAAACCCCAACAAACCAAACAAAACAACAAAACAAAACCACAAAGCATCCCATTGTGGATTCTTTGTTTAAAAATGCTAGTGATCCAAAGCAGTGGATTAGTGCAAACTAGTGACTGCAACTCAGTGCTATTCAACTTTACTGCAACTAACATGAGGTACGGTCTAGAAAAGAAATGGCATTGTTTTCCTGGCAGAAGCCCAGATGTTCTATGAAGTTCTCAACAAAAAGAAAAATGTAGTTAAAGAGAGTCCTTAGATGGCTTTCAAATATACATAACACTCATGAAAACAGAAAACGCACTGTTTCAACTTTAAGTAGTTCTAAGTGTGTTTAGAAAAGCACAGTTTGGGGGGAAGGGGAGAAAAAAAAGAATACTCGTGATAGCTGAAGGAAGGACGGAAGGAAGGGACTTACAGAAATGGCTTGGTTTTCTGGGGTTTATAGGGCTTCTTTTTTAAAGGTTTATCAAATTCTATAAAAGATTCCTTGGTTTCTTTTGGACACTGGTTACCTTACATTATTTTAAATTAACCACTGCAGATATAAAGTTTTTATGATTTAGAACTGCAGTGCAAAATGAGATGTATAGCCTGACAAGCATATTTTGATAGAGAAGACAGTTCTGTGCTGGGTCTGCATACACAACGTGAGCAGTGCTTTAAAGTGTGTTAACCAGTTCTGGTTACTCACTAGACTCTTTGAATTGCTCATCGTTTTTAAACACCATTTTTCATTCAGTGACATGACATTATGACATGACATGAATGAGAATAATATTATGAAGTAACATTTGAATTTCTAATAGCCTTCAACTTTTAACAACTGTACCATATGCCTTTAGAATACACGTTTAAGATTTTTTTCAGGTGCTTCTGTCAGAGTAACTCTGATTCTGCTCTACCACATTTAGGTATCTTCCAACTACACTTTTGAGAGTTATGAATTAATATTTTCTGCAGGAGTCTGTTAGTGTTACTGGATAGTCGGGGTACCGAATGTTATAAAAAATGTTAAAGAATGAGTCTAAAAAGGTAGCATTTCAACTAAAACCATACACATTTTAAGCTTGATACAATATTAATGCAACTTCCAGCAATTCAATGAATCTACTCACAGCTGAACATCAAATACTGATTTTAGAGCACATAAAACCTATAATGGTAGCTATATTACCAATATTTTATAAGCTCTCAGTGCATTAGAGTTATTTCAAAGGCTAGATTAGTGACCATTTAGTTCTGGAGGCAGTCTTCACGGATGATGTAGATTTATACACACTGAAACTATTTTAGTCCAATGTTCACAAAACCTGTGATGCCACATATTAAAAACAATTTAAGGCTGAAAAAAACCCCAAAACCCAACAAAAAGAAACAACCATTTTTATGAGTATGCCACCTAATATATAAGCAGCTGCCCCATTCTCTTCTGCTTTAGCAGGGAACTTGAGCTTTTACAAAGAATAAAGAATTCCTGTGCATCCTTCCTGTCACATTATTCTCCCTATTCACTTCAGTGCCCAAAAAACCACAGCAGAAGTTGAAGAAAGGCGACCACTGAGCAGCTTGGAGTTCTCCCACAGCTATCGTAGACCACATTTCCAAAACATTACTAGTTGGTTCTTTAAAGAGGCCAGATATTCAGATTACAGCTAAATCTCAAGCAAATGCAAGTTTAACTTACTGAACTTTCCTATCCTAGCTGTAACCCTTTTTAGACACAAACAACATTGGAGCAAGGAGTAAGTTGTGATAAGAATCTAAAGGACTTTCAAAGTTTGTGAGAAGGTACAAAGAAAGTATAATTTTTAATCTGCATTAAGGCTCCTGAAGGTAGTACTGTGCTTTGACTGCCTTACTGAGCTGAACAACTTTGTATTTTTCATGCTGTTTATGAGATTTTCAGTTCAGGAAAATAAACCACTAAAGCAAATATTTAGAAACATCAGCCCAAAAAAGGACTTCAATTTTATAACCTCTCTTTGCAGGCAGAGGCCCTGAAGGGAAGAGTTTCATTTTTCTTGAAATATATCTTTCAAATAGATGTATTAAAAGTGTAGTACCTCTGCTGCACTTTAGGAAGTTTAACATTTGTAGTATGATGTGCACGTCTGCACTATCTCCAGAATTTGAAAACCGAAAACAAAATAGGATTACCAAACTATTACTCATTTAAGTACCTGTACTTCTTAAACTTCTGATCAGTGAGAGCTGAAGAAAAAAAATTACAAAAATATATTGGAAAAGTGGTGAACAAAGCCACACACTGCTTGCACGGGTAGGGGGGGATTGGCTCTCCTAAGTACACCTATTATTCCAAGTATCTCTTTGGAACAGGACTGCTCTGGTATTGTGTCTTCAACCATTTTTCAAAGATAAAGATGGTGATAGCAGACATTCATTTCATTCACATGATACTACAGACAGTAGAGTTTAAAATCAGAAAGTGATCTTAAAATCTGTAGAAATGCGTTCTTAACTTCTTTAAAACAGTCACTCACTCACAAACTGGGCATTGAAAGTAGTATTCCAACCAGCAGAAACTGATTTCCTACAGAAGTACTGTAGGGAGACAATAGTCAAAGCTGAGTTTTGCATCTAGAATTTAGGATTCAGCTTCTGTGTTTGAAACAAGTATCAACCCCAATTATCCTGAGCACATAATAAACAGAAAATTAAATAAATCTATTAGTTTAATTTTAACTTAAATGAATCCTTGAAGATACTTTAAAAATGCCCCGTAAGTGTATGTTCTCTCCAACAAAGTTAATGCAGAAACCTCATGAACAGGATATGCACATAAGAGCCCAGGCTGTTCTTAATGCTAAATTATTCATAACGGTAATCAAACTGATGAATGTCACACAGTCAAAGCACAACTCTGACCAATTCCATTTTCCTACCCACAACTAATGTTCACTTGGATCATTTGAAGATTCAGAAGCCTACTCTACTTGTGGTTGATTTTTTTTTTTTCCCTGTTTGCTTTTGGTTTGTTTGTTGGGGTGTTTTTCTTGGTGTTTTCTTTGTTTTTCAAGAAAAAAAACATCAACTAGCAAAGTTAAGAACTGACCACATGAAAGTACATCTGCTTGTCACCCACTTTTGGCTGGGGCAAGAGACAGCTTTGTTTGGTCTTAGTCCTTGCTCATCCTGCCCACCCTAGTTAAACTCATTTTAGAGCAATGTTGCAGAGACATATGATTAAGACCAATACTAGATACCTCTCTCTCTTTATAGAGGCCCAGCTGACCATTTTTTCATCATGCCTTTCAGTTAGCTTCATCATTCTGCTACGCAATGAGCGCTTCCCAATCTCTCTACACACTGACAATTGATTCCAACCCATTACCAATATTCCCATCCCCAGATTTGTTCCTCACAGAATGCTAAAAAACAACCTGCAGATTTGCTTCCCCCCTCCCCAGAAGAATCCTGGCATTGTCACTTCCCTTTTAATTTTCAGCATAATTCTGGTTATCATTTACAGTTTGCACTAAAGCATTGCTAGCATACCAAGTGCAGGCTTAAATGGCATGGAAAAAGATAACCACAACCCGTGGCTACAGAAAAGTAAACAGATTCAGAGTCAAGTTCTTCAGACTCTGCTGGCCTTCATCACATTGTGCCTGGAAAAGAGGCTAGTATCCCTACCTCCTGCAGAACTGCTTAATGTGAGATATTTAGGCACTGTGGTATTATCATCATTCCTGTGGCCGACAGGAAGCACCAGCTGAAGCTCCGGAGTCTATTCTGACGTACTGTAAAAAAGTCAGAGCACACAAAATACACTCTCACTTGCCTGTAACGAGTTTTCACAGGCAACTTGGATGTTGAATATCATCCTGATTCAATTGTTCTGCATAACTGGGATGACAAATTGTGTTGTATGACTTCACTTACACAGCAGGAATTCTCTTACATGAAGTAGTACTGGAACTCAACATGAATATAGTACTGTACCCCATTACAAAGAAATACTATTTGTACAAAAAAATGCTAAGAGTTTATCTACAGTAAGAAATCCCACAAAAAAAAATTTCCTAGAGATTCTACCACTTGCACAGTTTAATCAATATTAGCACTACTGAAAATAAAGTAGACTTTCCAAAATACTTACAGTATTACATGGGCTTGCAATTTACAGGACAAAGTTTTTAAAAAGCAAGATAAGCATTATGGAACAAAAGAGCAGTTCACATGTTCTGCCTCCAAAGGATGCTAACGCTCTTTTAGCTAGACAACAGAATACTGAACTGGTTTCTCTTCTGCTAAGTGTAACAGCTAAACTTTCTGAAAGTTGATACCAGCATGACACAAGAGAAAAAAAAAAAGTTTAAAAAAAAAGTGTGAAAACACTTCCCTCCTTACCTAGGAATGAATTTCACAGCAGCTGTACATCAGTCCGAACTTCTTCAGCAGCAAAATGCTGCTGCTTTATACTGTTCTTCACTAGCAGTAACTTCTTAGAAGAGAACAAATAGAAATGTCTTAAGGACCACCAGATTACACAGAATAGCAGTCTGCAACACAAATAGTGCTCAGTATCACCACCTGTGCATCTCTCAAAAACACTGGAAAAGATCTGATAATGAAGGAAAAAAATACATGAACTGAAACTATCAATGAGACTTGCAGTGATCATTAAATACCTATTCTAGTGAAAAGGGACCATTACCAAGTCCTGAGTGTTGAGGGTAACGTTTCAATTCCACAGAAATGAAGCTGACGACTCCAATACCAAAACTATATACCTCGGCAAAATAATACAAGTTTTGAAGTATCTTCACAATCATGTTACACATCACAGTATACCTACCACTTAAAGAAAGAAGAGGAAAATAAAAAAAATAAAGTTGTGGATCCTTTTTTTTTTTCCTGCTGTTGTTGTGGTTTGGTTTTTTAACATGATTGAAAATAAAGCCCTGGATCACGGAAGCAAGGGTGGTAAGTGATATCAAGAGACGATATAAGGACATCACCTTGCCAAGGGTACCTTCTCCTAACTGACCAGGACTCCAAGCACATTTGCTTTCAGTGACAACCGAAGTTATCAGCTAAACACACCTTTATGTGTTGACTGCTCATTTTTACTGGCCCTTCAAAGACACAAGGAATCAGTCCTATTTCCTACAAGAAACTACAAGCCACCACTCGGTAACCTGCATAGTCCAGGACTTCAAGCTAATTCTCTTTAGTGGATTATAACCAGACCTCTATGTGAACCTGATGGTAAGAAGGCCTCAGTGAGCTGAGAGTTACTACAACAGTAAACATGCAAGATATTTATGCAGTGCTCAAAGTCACAAGCTTCTAATTTAGCCGAAAGTTAATTCCCCCTAAGAACCTACATATTTCATAGTGTGAAACCATATCTGAATAATCAAAAAGTGAGTAATAGAGCAGTTAGCCATCTCTTTAATACATAAGCTAAAAGTATATCAATTCCATTGATTTTTATGATGGGCTGATTTCACATAATGGATTAAGTTTGCTATAAAGGCTGTAAAAGGGAAAAAATGTGTTGCCAGAATTAGTGAAAGATGGTGTCAAAATGCTTTTATGACAAGTATACAGCTAAAACATTTTATTTAGGGATGTTAAATTTAGAATACTACCAAGAATAGATTTGGTACTAGAAGTTGTGTAAAAGCCACGAAACAGCACTGCAGATATATTTTGCAGATTTCACTTACATTTTCGCTTTAAATATTTTGTTTTATTCCTAGCTAATAAACAGGAAGCTTGGACTGTGAATAGGTAGTCAAGCTTCAACACAGCAAAAGGTTAACAGCAGGCTGCTTCAGAGATCCATAAAGCAAGTAACATTTAAGAGCACTAATTCATGATCTGGAAAAGAAAGCAGAAAAGTTGACAGCTATGTCGGTTAGTCAAGTACAGAAGACCAAAAACGCAGATAAAATTCAGTGCTAATAAAAGGAGAATTGCCACTGAAAGTTAAAGACAGAATTACTAGTATGGTCAGTAACCTCCTAAATTAAGTAGGCCTAGCATAAACAAGAGGATTACAGGCATCCCTGTGGAACTCAAGAAAAGCTCTGTTCAACATGAGAACACAGCTGTTGAAAATTTAAGGTATCAGGATTCAAAAGCTAAGTGACAAGCACTAGCAAAACTGTGGCATCTTCCTATAAAAGTAGTGCTTCATTCTTAAACACTACCTGAAAAAGACTGCTGCATTATTAGATTGGGTGCAGAATTATTCGTATTAACAGTATTAATTCCTAATCACATAGTAAGATATGGAAAAATTAAGTTAGAAGTAGACTAAACAACATAAACATAAGGTAAAAAATTTACACCTCAAAAATTAAGATGCTGCTCAGTGAAAATGAGTATACAGTTCAGAGGTATGCTTTTGTGATACAATGCATAATTAAAAATCCAAAGTAATTTCTAGTGCATCTGTATTATAAAGAATCTTTCAATAGCGAAAGGAAGACAGAAAAAGTAGACTGGGATGAGAAGCATCACACTTAAGGATCCATGTCTATCTCTCTCAAGTACTGCTGCAAGACCCATAGCCTAACAGAAATATTCAACATTTGCCTCCTTTAGCACTTCTCACATCTGCCACAAGCTGTTCATCTAGATGAACCCCAAATAAACTCCACTGCCACGATTTCAAGGCTGAAATCACCATGTTGGCTCTGCAGGGGCTGAGGGATGGCATCAAAACCACTACCTTCCAAACAAACTTTAAAAACCAAATCCTGAAGAGCAACGTTGGAATACAAAACATACACCATAACTTGGTGTGACAGCACTCCAGGCTTCCACAGTTTGGCTAGGAATTTAAGACAAATAGAAAAACCTCACAAATTCACAATAAAGGGATTGGTTTGTTAAGTATGAAACAGCACCACGCTCAAAAGCACCATTTCAACTGCTAAAAGATGTTTAATGCATCTTATTAAAAAACAAAATAAATGTTCCCTTTTAATTTGCAGGCCAGCCTTTTTCCCGGCAAACACTGAAGGCTCCCAGCACAGCTCAGCCTGCATCTGGAGACAGCTTCCTGCACTTCCACATAGAAAACACTTAAAGAAACAGACTCGGGAGGAGTGCAGAGCCACAGACCACACTGTTTTGGTCCTGTGAATCAAACTTTTGTGCCAGGTGGATAGTCTGCAACACATCATGTGCACTGAAAAAAGATACCAAACAAATCACTAAAAAAATAAAATGCAAAAAGCTGTCAAGGTCAAGACTCTCCTGTCTCTTGAGCTAAACAGTGTAAATTGCATTATAATGATTTCAGTATTTGGAAGCACCCTATATTTAGATGAGTGTCCCTGAAGCTACTTTTTATTCTCACCCCAAAGACAAACATCATGCTCTTTCTGTGACAGAAGAAAAACATTTAACAAGTTTACAGCTAACGTACAGTTTATCAATATTTATCCAATAAAGAACGGACAGCGGGGTACTATTTCACAAAAGCAGCAATTTGACATTGAAATTTATTCTAAATTACCTCCATTCTTTTTCTGTATAGCTTATTCCTGAACCCCTCTGAACAAATCCATTTTGAGATGATGAGGGGGAAGGAGTAAATCTTTGTGTAAAAATGATACAGTACCACCTCACCACTAGGCTATGCAATGACTGTCACATGGCATTTTTAAATTACTTCCATGACTTTCATTTGTGTCTTTGAATTGCCCTGTTCCTACAGGAGCAAGGTATATGAGGAAGGCACCCTCATTCACACAGCCTACAATTCTGAAAAGATAGGGAGCATCCAATAATAGTCCCACTGTTATCATCGTCACCTTGATCTCAAGGGTGCCTTGTATTGAGGTGTCCTTGCCAGATACCATTCATATAATTTTTCTGAAGATGTCCACACTTCCACAATCTCCCTATCGATGATCATTTGATGAACACTCATCTCTGATGTGCATTCATGTTTTACAGATAAGGTAAGCCTGACAAAGTGCAGAAAATTCAAAGTGCAAGCAACAGCACTTAAGAGGCCAACCTCACAGGGGGGCACGGACAAAATTCCAAGTGACAGGAACGGATAAAGCTGGCACTAGAAAGTGAAATGCTTTCTCCCATATAAGCCATCCTGTGTATTTACAAGAAAAAGAAAAAAAGTTCTGTGCTGTTCCAAATGTTCAGAGTAGCACAATTTCACTGCCTTCACAAAGAAGCTAAGTTGAGAGTAGCAGTGTATAAAAATACATGGTTAGTTACACAGTTTGGGTTTGCACAGCTGCTGGCTATGTTCATTTACAGTTCATGTAGTGCCAACATCTTTTATATAAACAGAAGAAGCTGTTTCACTCCTGTTGTGCCATAAAAGTTATTTCTCTCAGCAGCTGCTCCATGAAAATCAGTTTCTATTTCAGTACCTCACCCTCTAAGTTCACAAAGTGGCAGGTTCTAGAGACTACTAAAACCAAGTGAGACCTAAAGAAACTTAGCTTAATAAACTGGGGAGGGGGGTGAAGAGTGCAGGCAATAACACATGACACACTTCTGCTTTCCTGGAGTGGAAGGCGGTAGTAACCCTCTGTGAAAAAGGGTAAAGTCACATGAAAAGCTAAATTGCTTTGGGCAACTACTTGGGATGAGAGCCTTAGTTTGCCCGACTCTTTTCAGTTTTATGAATTAAAAGGAAATAAAATAAAGCCGATCCAGAATCCAGCAAAGAAGAGAAAGTCTAAAATATCAGTCACGTGTTATGTAATAAACACTGGCTGATCGAACCTGATGTGACAGCAGTGCAGAGGTAGAGCCGGGGATGCTGCCCTGGTACTCCCCCTGCACACGCGCGCTGGCGGCGGCTGCTGACACCGAACCGCTCCCCGACCCCTGGAAGCAGCAACAGGGCGTCCGTCCCCAGCCCCCTCGCCCTTTTCCCCGGCAAACAGCAACTTGGGGAGGCGCGGGAAGGCAGCAGGCATGCTGGCTGTGCGTGCCCGCCCCGGTCCTCCCCGGCGGCTGCCCCCCGAACAAGTACCGCGGCACA
>JANHFZ010022124.1:8932-24834 GCA_027560215.1 Halcyon smyrnensis | reverse complement strand
TTTTCCTCCTCCTTTCCTCCCTAACCCCCTTTTCCTCTTCCTTTCCTCCCCCCCTTCCCCCTTCCTCCTCCTTTCCCCCTCCACCCCTGTTTTTCCTCCTTTCCTCCTCCTCCTCCTTCCCCCCCCCCCATGGCTTTTCTGACCTAGCAGTAGCTCTCTGGAGGCTCAGAGCAGAATCCTTGTCTTCCTCTCTTTTCCAGCACCCTCTGCCCTACAGAAGAGGGTGGCATCCGTGCTCCGAGTGGGATCATTGGGTGGTTTATTCTTGGGGGGGTTTTGTGCTTTTCCAGCATCCCGGAGCTGCCTGTCGACACACGGCCGGTGACCGGGGACAGAGTTTGAAGTGTAAGAGGAGCACATGGAGTGAGCGTTTGGGGTGGTTTTCTGAGCTCGCTACATTCCCTCTGTTCTGGGTTGGTTTGGCACAGCAGAGGAACCGCTGGATGGGCAGCTCTCGGGATTCCAGGTTGCAGGAGCACGTGGGGGAACCTCACTTGTCAGAGGAGCTTCAAACATCAGCATCAAATCAGGGAGATTTTTAAATGTAGCATTTGTTGAAGCGTCAGCCAGAATCTTTGTAGCTGGAAAGCTGCAGGAAAAAGCGAATGGTATTGAGAAGAGAAGGTTTATTTTTCTCGGGGGGGAGTTTTCGGAAGCGATAGGTAGAACTGTAACCGGCTGGTGCAGCTCAACAGAGGCATCAAAACCAACTCATTTTAAGCAGGGACTTGCAAATTAGGCTGTTGTCTGTCCTGTAGGTCTTCGCTTGGATTTTCAGCTGCGTTCAAAAACCATTTGCTGTAACGATTTCTCTGCCTTGAACCGAAATAAATCCCTCTTGATCGTTGCAGTGTTGTACTTGGATGCGAGTCAGGCTCGCAGAGCTCATGGAACAGAGCGTGGGGTTTTTTCAGCAGATGGAATTGGGAGAGCGTTCAATGAATTAAGTCACATAACAAGAAACCTGAGTGGCCAGGAAAAAAAATACAAATAAATGTGGTACATGTGAACTGTCATTGCTCTGCTTGGAGTCTTCGGTGGCGGGTTCAGTTTAGCCTCTTGCCGAGGCACTTTAATGCCTCACGTAGAGAAAGGGAAGTCACTTTATCAAACTTCTTTCCCAAGTACGTGCTCCTCATGAGTTTGGGTTCTTTGGGGAAGCAGAAGGAGTCTGAGAGAGTAGTTAGGTGCAGCTCTGTTTGATAAAGAGT
The DNA here is from genome assembly GCA_027560215.1 of Halcyon smyrnensis. Classification (NCBI taxonomy): domain Eukaryota; kingdom Metazoa; phylum Chordata; class Aves; order Coraciiformes; family Alcedinidae; genus Halcyon; species Halcyon smyrnensis. Next base: position 23,623 of record JANHFZ010022124.1, on the reverse strand, counting down.
AGGCAGATTGTGTCAAAAAGTTGATGACTGGCAAATTTAAGTAAGGAATGAAATGCATCGAGGCTGGAGATGAACCATTTGTAGATGTCAGCTGCGATCTGGCACTGCCTACTGCCAGGAATCTTGATGCATCTAAACCGATATTCTAATAAGGGAAAAAGGGGGAGTAATGTGCATTTCTTCTAAAAATGTGGCAACTGTGAAAGCTTCCAGATGGCTGACAGGCAAATTCAGAGGGCATTTAACACAGAGATCCTTCTGTGATCCCCGGTGCGGGTTTTATTCTTTTGAAAATGTATTTATCTTTTCTTCACGCGTAACTTTCCGCTCCTTGCTGACAGATAACAATATTTTAACGTGACAGAATTTGAGCTTTGCAGGTTTTCTGCCACATTTCTTAGGGGTGAGTAATGTGCTTACAGCCGGGACGAGGTTCTCCCGCCAGCTCAGCTCGCGGGCTGTTCCAGCCTTGCCTTCCTTTCTTCCCTAATGTTTTCCTGCCTTATTATGCGGGTTGCTAGTGCAACGTAGTGCTGGCTTAGCGGCTGAATTTGCTGGGTTATTATTAGTTACTCTGTAAATGGACTTGGGTTGGCGTTCCTGTCTTCAGGAATGACCTAATGGTGAGGATTTGGCGTTCTGTGTAAAGTTGCAGCCTTGATCTCTACTTTTTCAGACTTAGCTGTAGAGGGTGACATTGTGAAAAGCTCTCTTGTTCTGACTCTAGTGAAAGTTTTAAGTTAGAAATCCAGGCTTGTGAAGAGATGAATGCACAGACTATTAGTAATTGTTCTGGTGTCTCTTGAATAAGCTTTGGGCCGCGTTCAGCCTATGCAAGAAATTGCTCTTCCTTGAACTTCTATCAGTTCAAAACCCGTAGAAGAACCTGCATCAGGCATGACATAGGTTAAGCTTTAAAACCACTGAACTTAGTATGTCGCTTGTGTATCTAGTATCAGATGCGTGTCCATCATTATATATGTTTTCCTTTTTCAGGTCTGTGTGGGACAAGGCTCATGGAAGAAGGCAACACCAGCAGAGAGCGGTACCTGCGAAGTGTTTTGCGGGAGCTGGTTACGTACGTGATCTTCCTCGTGGTCTTGTGTGTCTGTAAGTACCGTTCAGCACTCGGGCCTCTGATTCTGCACAGTCCGCTTGCTGTCTGCCATTCCAGAGTGAGGGCTTTCAGTAATTTGGGAGAAGAATTAATGAGCAAATATTTGGAATTAAATCTTTCTCTTGGTTCTGCGCATGGATTTGTAGAATCATAGAAGGTTTCCTTGGTTAGGTTTGGTTTGGAAGGGACCTTAAAGGTCATCTAGTTCCATGGGTTGCCCAAAGCCCCATCCAGCTTGGCCTTGAACACTTCCAGTGGTGGAGCATCCACAACTTCTCTGGGCAGCCTGTGCCAGGCTCACCCTCAGTGAAGAATTTTTTCCTCATAGCTCATCTAAAACTACTCTTTTTTTAGTTGAAAGCTGTTTCCTCTCATCCTGTCAGTACAATTCCTGATAGAGAGTCCCTCCCCAGCTTTCCTTCAGGCCCCCTTTAAGGACTGAAAGGCCGCTATGATGTCTCCCTGGAACCTTCTCTTCTTCAGGCTGAACAACCCCAACTCCCTCAAGCCTGTCCTCACAGGGGAGGTGCTTCAGCTTGCTGCTTGAGGCTGAAAATACTGCAGCTTTCTGTGCCTTAAGTTCTGAGACTGTAGGCAGGATGATAATGTTCTCTGGTTTTAGGAAGCCTTTTTTTTTCATGTGGTACCACATTACAGTGTAAAGTTGAGAGTTGAGAGGCGTCTCTGCCCATGACAGGGAGGTTGGATTAGATGATCTCTAAGGTCCCTTCCAACTTAGGCCATTCTATAAAGCTTCTGCTGTGAGCTTTGAAATCACTGAACAGAACTGTTCAAGGTGAAGCGTAAGAGGTGGTCATCTAGGACAAAAAAAACCAAAAAGAAATTACATCACCAAGGTTCAGATTTATCAGCAAGCTTGTGTACAGATCATCCTAAGAGTAAAAGTTCTTGATAGTAGCTAGAAAGGCAGATGCTGATAGTCCCTTAATATCTGGTAGTCCCTTAATATCTGGTAGTCCCTTAATATCTGGTAGTCTGTGCTTGCATGATTCTGGACATGTTAAATGCATCCACAGCCTACATATCCTCCAGTCTATATGGATCTCAGCTGGAGGTTGCCATGCTTTAAGTGTGTCATTTGTTTTATTGTCTATGATATCATGTGAAGTCTCATAACACTATAGAACACAGAGCAGAGTAACATTCAGCCTACTCTCTTATTTTCTTTGTCATTATCATTATTATTATGCTTTTAAGGACTGCTTGGAGAAAGGTACTCTAGAGTCTGAAGATAATATTAGCAGGTTTTACTAAATGCAGACTTACTACAGAAGTGAGGAGCTCCATGGATCTCCAGCAAGCAGCCTGAACTGATTTTCTTCTCAGAAGGAGAAACCTTAGTGATGCTGGAGCACAGATAGTACATTACAGGGTGTTTGTCACAGGCCTCACACAGCACTGGGAACAGACGTGGCTGGTAGAATGGGATGTTCTGGCAACAGTCGTGGCTGATTGAATGTGATGTCCCTGGGAAGAGTTGTCTTTCCTGGTCTTGGCAACTTGGAGCCCTTATACAATTCTGTTTCAAGATTTCAAGGTGTTTTGTGGTTTTTTTTAAGTCAAAACAAGGCCTGTTCGTGTATTTGCATAAAACTAGCAAACCAATAGAAAACAGAACTTGCCTGTGAAGTTGTGAAATAGATGTTTTATTTGGTTACTAGGGAGAATAACCAGAAAATCTCTATGCATTAAGTCAGTGTATTTTTGGAAAGCAGATACGTTTCAAGCCTCCCAATTTTGAGTGTTCTAAATGTCAGCGGGGCTCAAGTTATGATCAGTTGTAACAGAGCAGGGTGACGTTTGTGCTTTTTGTGAGAGAGAATCTGGGAGTGAAGAAGAAAATGCAAAACTACAGTAGTAGACTGGCTCCCAGAGTCTGTCTTGCTCGTCTGGAGTAGAATTACTAAAAAAAGCCCAAACCCCAGACTTTGTACCATTGACACAACTGGTTTGGTGCGTGGTCATGTACTAGGTATGGATTTTTTTTCCTTCCTGAGTCCTTTAAGGGTGTTTAGTGCATGTTTATAGTGCAAGCTGCTCATGGCTGGTGTGCTGTGCCACAGGGAGAGGTGCAGCAGTGAGGCACCTACATTAAAATCAAGTAAAATGGGTTTTGGTGGGAAAAGTTTGCAGGCTGTTAATATTTTGGTTTGCTGTAGAGGAAGGTTTTTGGTAAGGGAGTAAAGGAGAAGTGTAGTGTGTTAAATACCTACAGATATTGTTAAGTCTTTAGTATTTTTAAGTACTATCCTTTTTAATGTTTTATTTTTATGGGACAGACTGGTCTGTGGCTTGGCATGCCCTAGGAGAGAGCTTTCCAGTGCAGAATAAATGCTATGGGCATTTCCTGGACTCGTGCTTTTGAGAGTACACAGATAGAATCCAGGTATTTCAGAGTGACGTGGTACATTCCATATGCCACAGCAGCTTTGGTTGCTAAGGAAAGCACTTTTCTGGGATAAAATATTTTTATAACAATGTCAAAACTGCTGGAGATTGCTCAGCATAGACTTAATCTTTCAGGCTTCTCTGAGTTTTAGCCATAAAATGATTTTAAGTGTTTATAGGCAGTAACAGTGTCGGTGCCAGAGACTGTTCCCTCAAAGCCATCTTGGCTTTGTATGTCATCTTGCAATTTACGCTCTGTGTTCCTCAGCCAAATGCTCAGCCCAGCGTGAGGAAAAGAAGTCACACGGTCATTAATTTTCCGGGGGGAGATTCTCTTAAAAGCACTGGGTGTCTTGAGTGGAGTTTCACTGTCTAGCCACAGCAGCCCAATGTCATTGACAGCATCCTGCAGTCCCCTCATCATCTGCTCCAGCATGGTTCTCCTGAGGTTCTGTGTCACCTGGACCAGCTCTCTCTGGATGCACAAAGGTGACCCACCCACCTTCCTTCAGGCTGGATCACACCTTTGTTCTTCTTGGAGTTAGGTTTTGTAGAAGCATGAATATTAGAATGAGGTTGGGAAGGACTGAGTGTTTTAAACCAACTGTTCAGCCTGTTCTTTTTGTATTTTCATCCCAGTTGACAAACAAGTGCTGCTCCCTGTGGATTTTGTTTTGAAGCTTAACCTTGTCATTGCAAGATAAATACAAATACAACCCGATGTATTCAAAACAAGCCAAGTACTACTTTTTTTAGTGGTTTTTTCCCTTCTTTTTCCCTCACCCCTTTACCTCTCAATCCTTACCAAATCTTTTGCAGCAACTTACGGCACGGTGAGCCCCAGTATGTACTATTACACGAGGGTCATGTCGCAGCTCTTCCTGGAAACACCTGTATCAAAAATGGAAAAAACTGATTTCAAAACTTTGTCCACAATGGACGACTTCTGGAAGGTAACCTAAAAAACAACTTGTCCTCTCTCTGCTGCTGTCATTTGCTTGCCTGTAACTTTAACCCGCGGGATTTTTTTTCCTAATGCAGTAGGGGTTGTGATTGAAGGTCAGAAAAATAATCAACTGCAAGCCCAACAATCAACTGCAAGCCCAACAATCATCTGCAAGCCCAACAAATCCACCAAATGAAGATCTATAAAACCAGTGCTGGCAACACGCTAACTGAAAAAACTCTTCTCTTCCTCCCCAGTTCACAGAAGGCCCTTTGCTGGATGGTCTTTACTGGGAAATGTGGTACAACAACAAAAGCGTGGCAGAAAACAAAAGCTTCATTTATTATGAGAACCTTCTCCTAGGGGTGCCTCGCATTCGGCAGGTGAAAGTGAGAAATGGTTCCTGCTCCATACCTGATGATTTAAAAGATGAAATCAAGGACTGCTATGATGTCTATTCTGTAGCTAATGAAGATACTGCTCCTTTTGGACTTCGAAACGGAACAGCGTATGTAGTATTCTTACATGTATTCCTGTAGGCACCTACTTCTCGTGGTGCTGGTTTCTTCTGGTGGCCTGGGATATGCTAAATCACACAGTAAGTCACTTGGCAGAGGCAGCTGTGCCTGTGGTGTAAATTCTGTCTGTAAAGCCAGGTGAATCCTGAGCAGCTGCCAGGTCTGCTTGTGGAGAAACCTTCCTGAGCTTGGAGAGGACCGTTCTCGATGGGGTTGAGTTGCGGTGCTGTGATGGAGCTGTTGGCAGCCTGGGGGATGCGCTGTGGTCCAAGCGCAGCACGGCAACTCGTCAGGCCCGGACGGTACCGCTGCAGTTCGGTTCCCTCAGCTGTCTTCCCTGGCTAAAAATGGGAATTTTTGGAGGATGATGTGCAAATGGAATGGTACAAGGTTTTTTGGAGCTAGAACTCTGCAAATGCCAACTTTCTGTCTGGCTTTGAGGAGGGAAATTCTGTGTGAGTGGGTCGATGTGTTCTCTTTTCACAGTGAATACACTTCTGACCCATCTTCTATCTTAATCTTGCTGTGTTAGTGGAAGGAACTTTGTAAGCTCATTCTCCAGGGGACATCAAAACTTTCTGCAAGATGAAAGCAGCTTTAAGGAACTGATTTTGAGTCAGGTTTTGTGGGTGAAGTGTACGGTGGCAGTGGAAAGGCTAACGGGCTCCATTTTCACTCGCTCCTGAACTAGCTGGACGTACACCAACGAGAAGGATTTGAATGGGAGCAGCCACTGGGGCTTGGTCGCCACGTACAGCGGGGCTGGTTATTACCAAGACCTCTCGAGGACCAGAGAGGTGACAGCCATGCAGATTGCCAGCCTTAAGAAGAACCTGTGGCTGGACAGAGGCACCAGAGCAGCTTTCATTGATTTCTCCGTATACAATGCAAACATCAACCTCTTCTGCGTCGTCAGGTACGAACAGAACCACAACAGGGTTCCGATTGCATGGGGTACATTGTAGATTTGGGTTTTTCTTGCCATGGCTTTGTTTTGAGGACATGGGTAAGCTTCTCTTCGGCATAAAGGAGGCCAGCAACTGAGGTGGGAATTCTGATGGTGGCTGCACTCACCATCTGGAGGCAGTTCTGACTTTCCTGGTGCCGCAGGGGCTTAGGTGTGGTTTGGAGGTGACTTCTTTAGTCAGTTGGCTTATAAATATGTGGTCATAAATCGGTCTTTAGTGTAGGCAGCATGACACAGATGCAGATGGAGACAGGTATTTCTGTCTGTTTTCTCACTGTTCCTGAAATGCTTTGGGTTTTAGGCACAAGTGAGTGCCATCAGGTTTGTGCTTTGTATTCCACGTAGCGTCTCCTCGGAGTCATGTGGACTTTTTGCCCGTTTCCGTTATTTAAACAATTATGTGAATAAAACGGGGTTTTTTTAGTACTGCTTTTACACCAACCCGTGTAAATGAGTTGATTTTTCTTTGCTTTTTTTAAATGCAGGTTGTTAATGAGGTTTTTTTCTTTGCCTTTTTAAAATGCAAGTTGTTAATGAGTGTTTTTTTCTTTGTCTTTTCTATATGCAGGTTGTTAATGAGTGGGTTGGGGTTTTTTTCTTTGCCTTTTTTAAATGCAGGTTGTTAGTGGAGTTTCCAGCAACTGGAGGCCTTGTGACATCCTGGCAGTTTCAGCCAGTGAGGCTGATTCACTACATCTCAACTCTGGATTTTTTCCTGGCAGCCTGTGAAATGGCCTTTTGTCTTTTTGTGCTTTATTACGTGGTGGAAGAGGTCTTAGAAATCCATATTCATGGACTGCGCTACTTCAGGAGTCTCTGGAATTGCCTGGATATCCTTATCATTGTGGTAAGTAATCTCTATAAGGCCAAAATTGTTTTCTGAAATGCAGTGTGTGGGAGCTGTTAATGACTCAGTATTCCTTCTGTGGGTTTAAGGGATAGGGCGAGCGTTTGGAAGGGTACGTACAGACTATTGGGCTACTCAGCCTGAATGGATAAGGCAATTTTAGTCTGTGTTTTAACTCTGGTGTGTTTTGCAGACTTGCTTATTCTGTCTTTGATGGTTTCAACCTTCACATCCCGGTGAGAAGCCAGTGTTTGTCCAGTCTGCTTTTTCACAGCTTCTGTCTATAAAGGCACAGCCATTGGAAGAGGCAGCCAAGTCACCCTCATTTCTGTATCTGATACAGACTAGTGCAGTGACTTTCAAGTCAGAAAATAATCCTCTTTAAAGCAGCGATTCGCATTTTGAGGAATAGATATTTGAAGGTGTTTGCAAAGCACCACAAAGAGATTTCACGGGGTATTAAAATACTCACCAGCTAAGGCAAAGTTGGAAGAAGTGTCTCAAAATTGTGGAGTGCTGGCAGCTCTCAGGGCTGCTTTGTGGTCAAGTGGACAGTGGTGCACATCAGTAAGCAAAAAACGAGTTTAAAGCTACGTGCTGTAACTGTTTCTGGACTTAGATCAAGCTGTGCTTACCAAAATTATCCAGAGTGCTTGAACAGTTCCAGTCCTGTGCTTCTTTCATATCTTCAGGCATGGATGAGTCACGGGTTTAAGTCTTGAAGTTAGTATCTGTCATCTAGAGAAGTGACACTCACAGCACAGTGCTTTCTAAAGGCAGGACCATTTAGTTTGGGTACATCAACCGTGTGCCCTTCGTTGTGCTTAACTGCAGAAGGAGGAATAAGATGCTTTGCTGTTGCAGTTGGTGTATTCGAGTGGGAGTGTAAAATTCAGTCCACACCAAGGGTCAAAATTCTGTGTTAATTAACTTGTCAGAGGGATGTTGTTTAAATTTAGGATTATGTTCTTTATATACACAGTGAGCTGTTTGCTTACGCTAATAAACAGCACATTTCCAGAGGTCAAAGCAAGAGCGTTACCTTCTGTGGAAATAATTTGTCCCAGCTTCTCTGCTGGTGCTTGTTCTGGGCAATACTCGTTAGTCTACTCCAGAGAAATTCCAGTACCTTTTTGGTTACTGGTGTCTTCCTGCTGTTTACTCTGAGTTGTTGCGTGGAGTTGTCACGTGGAGTTGTCGTGTTGTCTCCTTTCTTTCCTTATGTTTCCTTGTCTGAGAGCTTAATTTTTCTGAGCCCCACTAGACTTTGCTGTCGTCTTGTTCTTCAGCTGTGGCAGGGAGAGGATTTCTGCACCTTCTTGCTGTTGTCTGCAGCCTAGGACTATAGAGGCTTTGTTGGGAAATGTGTTTCCTGGTATGTCCAGAAATTCTAGTTTGGACCTCAAAGAGCAGCCACTGGGCTGTTAAATTACTCCTGAGTTGAAGATGGTGAAACCAGTCCCCTTCCAGCCCCGAAGCACTAATGCCATCAGTCACCAGCAGGGTTGACCCTCTAGAACTGGGAGAAGCTTGTACCAGTGAGTTTCTTTGCTAGGCTTTGTGCAATCCCTGGCTCTTACTTTCTTATTTGAGATTTTAGCTTTGTAGTCAGGACACCTTAAAACCAACGTATTTGGTTTTCTTAAAGCTCATGTTATGGTAGTGCTCTCAATAACGCAAAGTTCCTCGTGTCTTAACTTCATCTGACGTATGCGGCTTAAAACGAGACGTTTTAAAGCCCTCATCACCTTTTCTGCATTTGTATGTTTCTTTTGTACTCAGCTCTCTGTGGTAGCTGTAGGAATTGGCATCTATAGGACATCAACTGTTGATATGCTCCTGAAGAAGCTGCTGGAAGATCAGAACTCTTTCCCCAATTTTGAGCCTTTGGCGTATTGGCAAATGCAGTTCAACAATATTGCTGCGGTCACCGTGTTTTTTGTCTGGATTAAGGTAACTCGACGACACATCCTTGTTCTAATCTGAGAATGTAAGCAGCATTCTGAGTTTCATACGATCTGTTACTTGAGGTTTGCTTGTGTTTCTCCTAAAACTGACCACAGAGGTCACTTCTTGTGGATTAAAAGCAAGGTTGTAATTTGCTTCAGCTTTAGTCCTTGGTTTAGTCTAGAACACGTGAAGAACTGTTTTAATTGATCCTGAATTGGTAAGTCAGTAATTCTCACTGGGTACTGCTTTTTTCCTCTCCTGGTTTAATGGGCCCACTTTCTCTATTCAAAACTTCTGAATTGTTAGAAGACCAGTCCGATTAATTTGACAACTAGATATATTACTTTAGTTTAACTAAATTTCTCTGTTTTACTGCCTGCTTTCTTGTGATTTCTTTTCACATCCATACTCATTTTCCTGTCCTCTGTATGTATCAGGTGGCAGAGGAACATGTAGTTATTGAACTGCCAAATGGGGGAAAATGTAAGACCAAGGATAAGGGACGTTGCACTCTGAAAGGCCAAAGGTTTATCCAGACAAGTTAGCTGATCTCTTACTGTTTTATAAGACAGAGTTGCATCTCACTTTTGCATCACAGCTTAAGAAATCAACTGTCTCATTATCAGAGGTAATGGTAAAGTGCAGAGTAGCAGAATAATGCAGGTTGGAGGGAACCTCAGGGAGTCTCTAGTCCCACCACCAGCTCCAAGTCAGCTGTGAGATGTTCTCTCCCTTTTTACCTACTTTGTAGCCAACATCTTCACTGAAAATAAATAAGGTTTTGGAAGCATTTTGGTAACCCCCCTCTGAAGTCAGGGTGTTGAATAGAGGAGTGAAAAAGCCAACACACAAACCCCCCAAATAAGAAGTTGTTCTCCCAGAACGTTCTCCCCATTTCAAGCCTCAGTGTTTTTAGGAAGCAATGTATTTCCAAATGCAGTTGAACTGACTTTGCCTCCAGTCAGATTCAGTGAGTCATCTCACGCGTAAAAAGCTGGAGAGCAATTGTGTGGAGAAATTTTGTCTTTACAGTTGTGTGCGTTTTGTTGTTTCTGTCTTTTTTTCTTTGAACAGCTTTTCAAATTCGTGAACTTCAACAGAACAATGAGTCAGTTATCCACTACCATGTCTCGCTGCGTCAAAGATGTCATTGGCTTTGCTATTATGTTTTTCATTATTTTCTTAGCATATGCTCAGTTGGCCTACCTTGTCTTTGGCACTCAAATCGACGACTTCAGCACTTTCCAGGATTGCATGTAAGTACAAGAATAAAGAATTTCACACTATGTGGTAAAGGGATTTAGTTGCCTCATCAGAGACCAGACAAATCCCCTGACATCCATCTAAAAATACAAGCTGCAGACATGCCACTGTTGATACATCTCAGTACCAAATGCATCTTGAAAATGCCATTTTGGAAATACCATTTTGAGTTCAAAAAACTGTCTTTTCTCTGAGGTTTCAGAAATAAGCTGTCGTTAGATCAGAGGGCTAGAAATGGCAGGTTTGGGTCGGTAGATGTGTCAGGGTTTTTCTAACAGCTGGTCATGTTTGTCTAGGGACAAAGCAATGTCTCTGTCTTCAGCAGCTGAGGGATTATATCCTTATTTATGTTTGTAATGCTCACTGGAGTGTTGTGTGTGCAGTAACTCTACTGCTGGTAGTGCCTGTGGTTGATTTGACTCACAAATTACACTCCATTGTAGCCAGCCAACCAGTAAATTCGTATCTACCTGCTGGAATCCAGGAGAGAGATCAGATTTAATATAGGGATTTTAATCAGTTTTTACTTGATTTCATCTGGCACAACATAACCTGATTCGAACTGAGGTAATTACCAGGTTCAGTTTATTGGCTGGTTGCTTTCCCAGTTTATTGATTTCCCCCTGCCCCCTTAAACTGAGGCAGTGTAAAAAGTTTCTTATAGAGAAGTAGGAACTTGAAATGTGCTGATGGTGCTGTACCAAACCTCTCCCAGCCTTGGCACCGTGCAGTCAGGAGGGTGTGGGTTCTATGTAGGCAAGAGCCGGAAGGTACAGGAGAGGGGTGGGAGTGGGTCTTAAAGCTTTGCAGTGGTTGTCATGGGTCTGCTCTTGATTCCTGCTGCCCCTTTTACCAGTTGGGACCAAAAGCCAGAAGTAACCACCCTGGTTTTGTTCAGTGTGTGTGGCATCTGGCTCCAGGTTTGGTTATGCCTAGAGATGGGCTTGAAGAATTTATTGTTGCAGTGGCTGGTAAAGTGTTAGAGTAGTGCAGACCTCTCTGCTGCTCGTCCATCAGACTGTTAGGGTAAAACAATCTGAGAATTCTTGCACAGCTCTGAAAGTGTTTTGATTTTGTTTTGGTTGTTTGGGGTTGTTTTTTTTTTTGTTTTGTTGGTTTGTTTTTTGATTGTTTGGGTTTTTTTCAACTTCTGGTTGTGTTTTGTTTTCCAAGATTTACTCAGTTCCGCATCATTTTGGGAGACTTCAACTTCACAGAGGTTGAAGAAGCTAATCGAATTTTGGGACCAATTTATTTCACTACATTTGTGTTCTTTATGTTCTTCATTCTTTTGGTATGTACACCTTTGTTTTGGTGGGGGGGCGGGGCGTTAGGTGGTCGTCTTCTTTTTGCATCTCTTGTTCTTTGATTCCTACTGTTACTTGGGGCTTTTTTTCTTTGATAAAGGTGGGTGTGCAGCCCGTGTAGGGGTCTGACTGTTACATGGCCAGTTTTTCTTCATTTAAAACATCTTTGCTTTCTCTTTCTGTTTGTATAGTCCTCCACGTTGTGGTTTCTTGATATTTTTCTTATTATTATGAAGAACTTCATTTCTAAAATCACTTGGCATACCCAGCGAGCCCATATCTTTGGGTGAAAAGTAGCTGTAAATGTTCCTTAACAGGCTCTTAGTTTATAAAGTGCTCTAATCCATGGCTGGCTGTGCTTATGGTGGCTCAGTTCATACATCCAGCACCCTGTCTGCTGGAAGAGCCTAATCCATCAGCAGTACAGCAGGTTTGCCTCCAGAGGCCTCTTTTCTATCCTCTTGCCTTGTTTTTTCCTGTTGGTACAAGTGAAGAACCCAACTACCTTCAGCCTCGGTGGAGTTTTCAGTTAGTTTGATATTAACATCAGTGCACAGTGATTTCGTTTCTGAGGATATCACCAGGCAGAAGCTGTTGGGTGAGCAAGAAATCCCCAGGTGATCCCCAGACTGGATGTTTTTTGGGTGATTTGCTCATTTGGCAAGGGTCTTGCTAACTCTAAAACACTACAGCAGTCTTGAATCATCATAACTTGGAGAGTTATTTCACGACCCTTGTAATTAATGAGGGAGAAGTGGTATTTATCTTTTGACTTTTATCGTGGCTATTCACTCAGGCAGTGGAAAACTTTTTAAGTGGTCAGGAAGATGGACACAGAGTCAATCAGAAAATAACGCATGGGATGTCCTGGACAAAGAAGCACATGAAGCAGATTTCATATTTACTTGGAAGCACCTCACAAAATGCAGAGGAGCAGAAGCTAGTGCCCAGTAAGGGCAAGAAATATTTTCTTGCAAGGGGTAGGAGAAAAGCACTGGAGTGTAAAGGCACAGCAGGTTCTCCAAAATACTCGCTGTAACTTACGTGCTTGTTGATATCTACACATCCCATCACTGGGCTGGAGTGAGATGTTGCTGCAAACTCCTTGAGACCAGTCTGAGGCTTGGAAGCTAAGTTAGGGAAGATGGGCAGAAAGCACCAACTAAATGATCTGTAGAGGTCCATTCCGGCCCCTAACATTCTATGATAGGATTTTTTTTAAGCCCGTGGGGAAATAGAAGGTAACTCTGCCTTTCTGCACGTGAGCAGCACCTTGAACGTTCCAGTAAATTGCGTAATTCTTTTTGAACTTGAACGTCCAGCTTGCAGCTGAATCATGTTTACTGAAAAGATGCTGCTGGACACGGAGTAATGCCCACATGGCCCAAGGAAAACATGTTTGGTGAGACCAATTTTTTTCTGCTTTTGTCTGAACAAGTGACCAAACTCTTTTCAGAGTTGGTGGCATAGATGCCAAGGGTTTGATTTTAAGCTTTATTTTGTTGGTTTGTCTTATCTTGTTACGGAAATGCTGCAACTAGGTAATAACCACCACAAACACAAGGTTAGTTATCTTGATTCCTCGGGCACTTTTGTTGCCAGCATAGGTCACAGTTGTTACCTGTGTGAGTTTGGCCTCACGGGTGGAAGACCAAACTTCTCCATATCCTTATTGGCTTATTGCCAAGTGGCTTATTGCCACTGTTCTGGGCATGAACTCTCTCTGGCACATGATTCTCCAGTTACGTTTATAACCAGTGGTCTTGGTGGTCGTGATAATATTTAGTAGACTTGATGATCTTGAAGGTTGTTGCCAACCTTCATGATTCTGATTAAATGTTGCAATACTGCAGTGGATCTTGTTTCAGTATCTCTTGATGTTGGTGCTTTTTCGACAGCCCACCTTTTTCTCCTGGCCCTTTTGAAGTGCCGACCTAAACATGAAGGTCATGGGAGTATTGAGGTTGAGGCTTGTTGAAGTTTTTAAGTGGGCTTTTTCATTTCTCTCTTGGACAGAACATGTTTTTGGCCATTATCAATGATACATACTCCGAAGTGAAATCAGATATGGCACAGCAGAAGGCAGAAATGGAACTGTCTGACCTTATCAGAAAGGTAAAAAGTAATGGTTTTTTTTGGTTTGACATCTCATTTGTCACATTGCTCCATAAAATGGGAGCTGTACAAAGAAAAGCTGGTGGCAAGCTGCTGAAAGTGCACATCTCTTACTGAAAAGAAATGATTCTGAGCTGAGTGTAAATGAAGTGGCCTTTCCATCACAAGGTATTTTAGTCAGGAGACTTGGCGTTGAATGATCAGCCTGCTGAGCACCACTTAGGGTTTGTGTGGCAGAGCCACGGAGCTGGTAAAGCTGAACGGCTGTTTGGTGTGGTTGCAGAGCTCAGGATCAGGTTGTTCCAGGCAGTAAGATGATGCATGTCCTGGGTACAGCATTGGGAGCTCCCAGGGGCAGCTGGGAGGAAGGTTGTTGGACTTTCACTTAACTGTCAGTAGCTGCCCAAGGGGTCTTACTGGGACAAAATGCTCCGTTCTTACTGACCCAGAGGACAAATTCAGTGTTGAAAGCCTTACCTCTAACTGTGAAGGTATTTCTGTGGTGCCCATTTAAATGCTGAAATAAAAGATGGACAGACTGGAGGAGGAGAGACTCTTGCAGGGCCTTTGAAGCACACTGAAAGATAGCACATGCTAGGAGATTGTTCTAAATCAAACCCCATTATTAGAAATCAAGTGTTGACATTTCATGCCAAGTAGACCACAAAATGTCACGTTTTCTTTTAGGGCTACAACAAAGCCATGATCAAACTGAAACTGAAGAAAACGACTGTTGATGACATCTCAGAAAGTTTGAGACAAGGTGGGGGGAAACTCAATTTTGATGAACTCCGTCGAGATCTAAAAGGGTAAGGAATAAGATAATTCTGAGCTTCGACAACATCACACGTGATGTTACTTCTCTGACTCAAGTTTCTCTTCTGCATTGTGGCAAGAGTCCTTTTTTGAGCAGTGGGTAACAAAGGATGTGTTTTCCCTGTATCTGGTGGGAGGTTTATGAAAAAAAACCCCAAACAGAATCACAGAATTGTCACAGCTGGAGAAGACCTCTAAGATCACAATGTCCAACCATCAACCCCCCAAAAAACAAACAAAAAACAACAATAACAGAAGCCCAAAAAAACTAACCACACCTCACTGTCCTGCGAGATCATGTCTTGAAGTGCCACATCTACACGTGTTTTGAGCACCTCCAGGGATGGGGACTCTCACCACCTCCCTGGGCAGCCTGTCCCAAGGCCTCACCACTCTCTCAGGAAAGACATTTTTCCTGATATCCAACCTAAACCTC
>JANHFZ010022123.1:0-44609 GCA_027560215.1 Halcyon smyrnensis | reverse complement strand
TCCCAGAGCTGGACACAGTACTCCAGGTGGGGTCTCACGAGAGTGAAGAAGAGAGGGCAAATCACCTCCCTTGACCTTTGTAAGAGCCTGGCTATCATGTGCCTCAAACCTTGTGGTCTAGAACTGGCTGAACTGCATCAGGAAGACCTTGTGAGTGTGCATACAGTAATATTGGTTAAGGAGCATGACTTAGTGGCTTGTCGTTACCCCTGGGCTGAAACGGAGGAAGCTAAGCTCAAGCATAAGGATAATACTGCTCCTCAACTTCAACCACTCATTAAAACTGAGTTCCTGTACGATGGGAGCAATGAGGACGGGCCAGATGTTGTGACTAAAGAAACACCCTATAGTGCAACTGAACTAGCAAAATTGCAAGAAAAATACAGCCGGCTCCCCAGGGAGTCTGAGGCCGAGTATGTGTGGAGAGACCCTCTCACCGGGGGAGACAGAATAAAACTGAAGGAGGGTGAAGCGCGGGGATACTGGGGTCCTGGTGTATTCCTGATGGTGCATGATAAGC
Source organism: Halcyon smyrnensis (assembly GCA_027560215.1). Taxonomy (NCBI): domain Eukaryota; kingdom Metazoa; phylum Chordata; class Aves; order Coraciiformes; family Alcedinidae; genus Halcyon; species Halcyon smyrnensis. Next base: position 44,089 of record JANHFZ010022123.1, on the reverse strand, counting down.
AGGCACCCTGGTCTCTGACTCAGCGAGCTGCATATTGGGCTGGAGGGCTGGACCCCTTGGAAAGGGGTGATCCAGTGGCTATCCCCATTTCGGGATTAGACCAATTAACCAAGACTGTGCAGAAAGCTGCTTGCCTTCAATTAATGCACGAACGGCGGCTGATTCCACACCAACCCTCCCCAATGTTGTTAAAGGCTAACCCTGATCCAATGACGCCGCTGCTAAAGGGCCTCCCTGAGTCTTTGAAACTTTATGCCATTCAGCTCCAGGATCGCCTTAGGGCAGCGATGGCTTTGGAAGGAACAAATCAGGATCGTTTGCGAACGGCTTTGGCCTCGGGAGGGGGGCAGGCGGGGCCCACACAGGCGGGAAATGCTCTCCCCTGGGGGGAGGCAGCTCAAGAGCAGATCAGCTACAGCCGCCGCCTGGGGATTTCAAGCGGGGAACACAGGGGAAAAACCGCCGTAAGGGGGGCTGCACTGGACAACAGACTCCCTAGATCCTCAGTAAAGTATCCAGGGTCAGGAAATGACCAGAAATGAGCTGTGGAAACATGGTTTAAGCAAAGGGATACCCAGAGAGTTGATGGATGGCCTTCCTCTTCCTAATTTGCAGCTATTAGTGAAGCTGCAGAAAGGCCCAGATAAGGCTCTGGAAAGGGAAGAAAGTACACCGCCTCCCCCCACCTCCCCCGCTGCAAGGACAGTCCCCCCTTCATCCCCCCGCGGGAGGGAACAGGCGTTGATGTTTATGCACAGCCGGGAAACTGCTGGCCCCATCCCCAGTAAGTGAGCCGGGGGATGGGCAGTGGATTCATTTTAGAAGGCTCACAGAAAACTCCAAAGGTGACGTATTAATCACCTTTCCCTTAGGCCCCCTTAAAACTCCTGTCACATTTTTAGTGGACACCGTGGCACAGATGTCTGCTTTAAGAGAAGATGTGGCAGCACAGTGCCACATTCTCCCTGACAAAAAAAAGGGATTTGGGTCACTGATGTATTTGGAAACTCACAGCCCCATCTCACTGCATGGGTGAGGTGCTGGCTGCCAGGAGACCAGACTGTCACACAAGTCACCATGACTTTGGGCTATCTGCCTACTAGTATCATGGGATTGGACCTGTTAAAAGGCCATGTCCAGACTGACCCTAAAGGGACAAGGAACACCAAATTAATACCCGATGGATTGTTCCTTCTTTCTAAGACCGGTTCTATAAAGGGACCAAGTTTTCCTTTTTTCTTTTACAGGGAGAGGAGATTGCCAAACTTCACCAGTCAAGGGGAAAGGAAATCAACCTTCAATACAAAGACATTATTTGTGTGATAACTATTCAAGATTAACTATATATGTTGATTAGTACTAGTTATTGGTTTAGGTAATAGTTTCAAGTCGTGATGCACATGTCATTGTTGAAACTGCTGTTCTGGGAGACCCTTCTCATTGCCTTTATTACTGGGGGCCAAGGAGATGGGACCCCAAACCTTGCATGGGAAATGATACAGGGCTTTGTGAGACTCTAGAGGCATCAAGATCAAGGGTTATGTATCTCTTTACCCCAGGCTGCTGAAGAGGGTCTCAGGTTTTTTATGTCACCTGTAAATTTGTCATTTATCTTTCATATGACAAATGCCACCTCTATGACAACTCTTGACAGAGCCTGGAATACCAGACAGTCCAATGGAGAGGTTCCCCGCTGATCAGAACATCTAGCTACAGCATTTGGAAAAAACCCTCTATTGAAATCAAAGATGCTACTTCATGGGCTGAGACAGCCTGTACCACTGAGCATCCTAAAATTACAACTTTTTTTTCCCCATTCTTCAATAAAAGGACCACACTCACTTTTAAAATCCGGAACCCTGTCTCAAGATGGCATTTTGTCAATACATGGAGTTAGGACACCCAATTATTACACCACTGGACAAACAATCTCCTTGATGTTTGAAAACATATTTACCCTCTACGCTACTTTGAAAAGACACCTATTTGTATTAGAGAATATTACTTGGCAATTGCACTTGTTAAGTAACCGGACTGGGCAGGCTTTTGAGAATTAAATTCACAGGTCCAACAAGCATCCAAAATGACTCTACAGAACAGATTGGCTTTGACCATGCTGCTGTTAAAGGAACATGGAGTATGTGGGATGTTAAATCTTACAGATAGGGAATGTTGTGTCACTATACACAATGCCACCACCTCTACTGATGAGGCCCAAGCTAAGATGAAAGAAGTCGCCGACCAGACTGCTGAACTATTTGAATCCTCACAACCAAAGGACCGGTTTAACGGACTTGCTCCAGGATCACGGATCACATCTATACTGAAATCTTTGGGACTCACAGGGTGGGGAAAACGGTTGATGTACATTGGGTTAATTTTGTTGGCGGGATTCATATTTCTAGTTACAGGAATAGCCAGTGTAAAATGTATGATTAGCTGTTTGCTTTTTTCTATATCTTCTCCTCTCTCTCTTTCTGTATGCTATGTTCGTATCACCACCCTAGAAGCTGAATACCTAGGACAAGAAGGCAGAAGAAATGACACCCCCAATGTTTGAGTCATGGGGTGGTGTAAGAGCCTGACTATTGTGTGCCTCAAACCTTGTGTGGTGGTAAGGTCTGGAAAGACCTGTCTGGATAGACCTGTCTGGATGAGTTGTTGATTGCTTTTAATGTCTCTGTGGCCCCCCTTTGGCTCCTTGCATTATGCCTTAACAAAAGGAAGAGATAGGTTCTGCATAGACGGGACTCTGTCCCATATTGATCAGTGTGTACCCACTACCAAAGAACTGAAGACATGGACTGATCCAGTGAGATGTCGTTGGATCCATGGGTGGTGAGAACCTTTTCTCTTTCTCTCTCTCTCTCTCTCTTACTCACTCCCCCTATCTTTTCCTCTTTTCTAATAACTCTTTCTTCCTCTTCCTCAAAATTTAGTCACGCCGTAAAATAATCATCTACAAAAATTAACACTTTTATCTGTACTGTTTGTTGATTATTCCATTAGGGAGAACTAATAAATTGTTTTGTTATTGTTCCTCGGAGTCACTGTTGTGACTCTGCTGCCCTGGCTGCCCTGCCGTGCAGGGAACAGCCTTTTGCAGGGACAGCCTCTTTCAGGGGATCACAAAGATTCACCTCCCTCTTTGTCCACTGAGTGGGAGGAGACAACCTGCTGGCCATGCTTCTGACGCAGCCCGGGATAATCGGCTTTCTGGGCTGCAAGTGCACATTGCTGGCTCACAGCCAATTTTTCACCCACCAGCATCCCCAAGTTCTCCTCTGGAGCACTGTTCTCAATCCACTCATCCCACAGTCCATACTGATGCTGGAGCCTGTACCAACCCTGGCGCAGGACCTTGTGCTCAGACTTGAGTTTCAACAGAGCTCAAACTCTCTATGACTCTATGACACATTTTTCCAAACTTTGTTCCAATATTGTAATTTACAGTGAATTCACAACACATTCTCTAATATCCCAATGTAACATGTTAAATGGAACATTACTGCTTTCTGTTTTCATAAATGTTTAAGCTGACACAGAAAAAAAAAAGTAATCTCTGAAACAGCAATACCTATTAAACCATAAAGAACAGCTGTATAATGACAAAAGTAAAGTGAAGTGAAAAAACGACAATGCGTAGGATTCTTAGGTTAAAAGCCTGATCATGATCCCTGGCATTGGAGAAACTTGATATCAAAGTTTACACAAGTAAGAGAGGCATTACAGGCTTTTCATATTACTGTAAAATTATCAGTCTCAAAATGCACCCCTTTTTGGCCTGCCCTATCTTAATCTGAGGCCTCTTGGTGAGAGGGAAGTGAAGAAATTTCGCACATCCACACAAAGTTTCTCCCCAGCATAAACACGTACATCTGTTAGAATATTTAGTTCCTTCTTCCTCCCTAATTTATTTGCAAACAGCAAGCTTCTTGTACCACCCTATTCCTACAGACAGATGCACTCATGCAGCTCAAAGATTCCTTTCCTTCTTCTGACAGACCAAGACTGACTTTATCTGTGACTTCAAAACTCTGTTCTGAGGGATATCTAAACAGAACAAACTAAACAGAAAGACAGAAAGAAGTCAGGATAGAAAGGTTGTTAAAAAATATGTCAACAGTTTTATAATGACACAGCAGAATTTCATACATGCTGCACTATTTAAATGGAAAGTAAATAACACCTCCTCATCAGACCTAGATCAGGTTACACAGTGTTTTACCCAGTCTAGGCTGGAAAACCTCCAAGGATGGAGACTGTACAACCACACTCTAAGAGCCCAACTATTAATGTCTCCAACCTTGTGTGGAGATAAGATCTGAACTGAGAATGAGAAAGGACAGCCTGGAGGGAGGAGGTGTCAATGGGTCTCAATGGCCTCCTTCCCTGGCTCAAGGGGAGGCCTATTCCTTGAAGGTAAGTGAAATGGTGTCTTTTACCTGAGGTAATTTCTTCACTAACCACTTCGACTGCACCAAGGAGAGGGTCTGTAGCAGACACCACACCAGAAGGAGCTCATGCAAATTAGCACCACCTCTATATGCTTCCTATGTAAATAGGGGATGCTACCCATATCCATATCCCAAGCGTATAAAGGGAGAGAAATGTACTATCTTTGTGCACCCACCACCAAAGAACTCAAGATTTGGATCGATCCCATGAGACGTCACTGGATCCAAGGATGGTGATATCTTACTTTCTATCTTACTTTCTATCCTGCCCTGTCTTTTCCTTTCCTCTCCTTGATAGATGTTACTTAGTTGTCCTTTAAAGTAGTTGTTAAGAAAATAACACCTACACCAAAACATCTTTATCTGCACCATTTTTTGATGTTGTTGCAGAAAAACAGTAAATTGTTTTGCTTTGTTCTTCCAAGTCATTGTCAAGACTCTACCGCCTCTGTGGCCCTGACGTCCAGGGATAGCCTCTTTTGGGGGATAATGATTCACCTCCCTCGTTGTCCACTGAGAGGGATGACACCCCATGCTCAGCAAACAGTGCTTGACTCTCCCCATTTTCTTATATCCAGTCTTAGCTTCTTGTTTCAACTTATGCTTCCTGTCCACCCACTGTGCACGACTGTAAACAGACTGGTTATATCTTCTTGATGACCTCCTCATAGATATTGGAAGGCTACTACTAGATCCTCTTGAAGCCTTCTTTTCTCCGGGCTACAACAAGCTCTGCCTCCTCAACCTCTCTGCACTGGGCAAGCGCTCCACTCCTTTGACCACCTTGGCAGCCATGGGCCAACCTTGTACTCATTTACTGATGTAAGGGATAACCCCTTTCCACTGATCTACTTCATGCTCCCGTTAGTATAACCTGGTGTAAGGTTGGGCCTTCTTCATTGCCAGAGCAACTGTTGGCTCACATTCAGCTGTCTACATAGACCATCAGGCAAATGGTAAAATTTCTGTTCTCATTTGTCTCGATTATCATCATTAACAAAGCATCAGGGTTCTTGTTGTAGTAGCGCTAAGCTGGCAGACTTTTCATCACCTTTGCATATACAGAATGATCTCTAACACCTGGTGACAGGTCAAAGCTATGCCCTCTTCACTACCACTTTAACTGTTTTTCTAGTTATGAGTATCTGATGCTTGACCAACTGTATTGTTATCTTCCTTCTGACCTTCATTAAATTTTAACTTGGTTTGGGGATGGATCAATAATCCAAAATTTCACTGAGAAAACTCTGCCACGGAATTGCTATAATCACAAGCATTCCCAAATTGCCTCATATTCTTCCCTTTCCTGGAACTCCCCGCAGTATGCATCGATTGTACATTTTCATAGAACCTGGAGCCAGCTGTCCAGGACCATATCCAGACACCTTTTTGCATGACTCCAAGGAGGGTGACTCCACAACCTTTCTGGGCAAATGGTTCCTATGTTCAGTCTCACACACACAGTAAAAAAGTATTTCCATATATTTAGATGGAATCTCCTGTGTTTCAGTTTGCACCCGTTGTCCTGTCACTGGGCACAAATCCTTAGACTACATTGTAAAGTGACACTTAACTTGGATATCGCATTAAAAAAATTATCAAACAGGGCAAAATATTTACAGTGTTCAGCTTTTGGAAATACCTGCTTGTTGTCTTGTTCATTTATTGTCTGCTGATTCTCAGCTGGGAAGCTTCGATGCTTTGCCTGAAAGAAGAAAAATCTCTGTAATATATGAACTTAATCCATCATTGCTGTAAAATACATTATGAGTTTATGAAGAGTCAGTGGAATCTCTAATGATATCTTCAACAGGCTTCAAAATGAAGGCTGACGTAATTTTCCTCACCGCAGTCCCATATGGAGAATTAAATTTTAATGATCAGAAAAAATCTACATGGAAAAGGAATAGCAGTTGCAATTGTTCCACTTATATGCATAATTAGGCACATGCAAGTTATTTCTGGCCCAAAAACTGAGTAGTCATGTTAGCATTATGCTGTGACTGAAATAACATGTCTCACGTGCTCACCATCTGGGGAATGCTTCTCCAAGAATGTGGTAGGATAGAAGCCTGAGGTAGTCAAAAGTTTGTGTTGAACTGCCCAGATTTTCCCTTAAAGTTATCATGCTATAAATAACACACACACACAAAATTTCAAATAGAAGGACAGATTTTCTTTGAACGTCATTTTATAATATGGTAACTTTTTAAACAAGTGAGACATGCTTAAGTAAAATGGAATTCTAAGCAATTTGTCTTTCCCCACTGTATTCTTGCATAGCAGGATCAAAGGATCTCTGTTCTTTTCAGGCCAGTAGTTTTCAGTGAATTCCTGACTTGCAGTAAACTCTGCAAGGTGCTTGCTCTCTGTCTCCTTAGGAAAAAAAGGTTATTTACGTTGCCTTTGAGCAGTCTTTTGTTTGTTCCTTGCTTCCTTTTCGAGATTCCCAATTTGTCTTGTAGCAAAAGCTCCCTAGCAGTAGCAACTCTCCCTCTCTTCATATGCCTCCCACCACACTAGACACCTTTTTATCAATTGCAAAGTCCATCACTGCTTTCTCTCTAGACAGGTTCAATGTGGCCACTAAAACACAAGCACATGGCATTTTTGCTGCTGAGACACATTCTCTGTAGCAGTACTGTACTCACTAATTGTGACCAAACCAGCAAAATAGATATTCACCAATGGTTACATCATTTCTCAATTACTGCTGCCTCATTTTCAGAAAGCAGCCATTTGATACTGTAACTGTCTTATTTTCATGACATTTGATCAATGATCACTTGATCCTGTATCAGGAGATGGAAATCTTTCCTGTCACAATGACCAGCTCTCTAACCTATAGTCTGTCTGAACATTTACATGTAAGAAAACAATCCCGCCTGGAGAACTTCAGAGTAATGATCTTGCCATCATCTGTAAGTTACCAATTACCAAAACCAGTTTCCTTCCTTTAATTCTTTTTCTGTCTTCTGCACTTCTCTGTGCATCTCAGGTTATAGAACTAAATTCTGAAAGTCACCCATTTGCAAGAAGACTGATCAGCTTGACTGCAGTTTATTTGAATGTGCCACTGGAGCTCCTTTTATTAAACATTTCCTTTCTGACAATTTAGAAGTGTAACTGGTATTACAATAGAGCACGAAAAATTTAGCTTAAACAGGTAAATACTGGGCTTTCAGCTTTTTTCTCACAGGTATGCAGACCTGTTTCACATCCCTGAAAAATATTAATCTTCCCTTCTCCCAACTTCCACTAACATTGCCTGTTTTCTCCCCACTCCCCAACTAAAAGATTGTAACTCCTCACCAACTTATATTTCAGTGACTCTCCTCTCATTGCTAATGCTACAGATAACCTCTGTCTCCAAGAGTTTTATCATCTACTTTTATCTCAGCAATGAACTTGTCCAAGGAGAGAGGCAGCTGTAGGTGTGAGAAGAAACAGATTGAAAATGATCAAGCATTGGAACTCATAAATAGTACCAACAGCCAAAAATTAATACATCTTTTCACTATCAATTTTCAACAGTAATTAAAACTGAATCCTACCAAGTCTAGCTATGATTTTTTTCCCATCGTTATCTTGCTCTGGTCTTGGCCACACGAGCTCAAAATGACAGGCACAACATTTTTAAAAAGTTAGAATTTATTGCATGTCGGCTGATCTGCAGTGACTGTTTGTGTGAGTGTTCTTGGCCTGTGACAACTCTGAAGTAATTTAGTACAGTTTAGCTCACTAAAGAAGGTTCCAAACTCTGTCTTACATCATCAAAAATCAGTGCTGATGCACAAGGCAGACAACGTTTTCTGCTGAAACTAAATTAACTTAAGATTGCATTTGTACTTCTAGAGCCATATGATTCACATACCTGATCTTCCCGTTCAAAGCCTGGTGCTTTTGGATAGCTGAACGTTGGCAAAGATACATCTGATGTGTTAGACTCAGAACATAAAACGCCATTTGCTACTGATCTCTGGCTACAAAGAGGTCCAAGGGGTGATAAAGAACTACTGCTACCAGAACTTGATGTTACAGTTGGACTTGAAGAACAGGATATCTGTAGAAGACAGAAAACAGTGTCTAGTATACTCTTATGATTTTTTTTTCTTTTTTAATGTTTATAGCTATAGAGTCTCCCTCTGGAACACAATGAGTTGAAATTATAAATTAATTTCAGTCTTATGTAAATACAACAATAACTTTGCTTTATTTATATATATTTTTGATATTAGCTTAAAAATATAGCAGATGACAACAGTAACATGGAGCTATTGTAAATATACAGACTTCAAATAGAGATGCGTTTGTACACACCAGAATATAGCCTTATTTGGTCCCTATACAAAAAAAAAGCATCACAGGCAGCGATTACTAAAGGGATACTAATTTACAACAAATGAATACTTGCTTTCTGACAACCCCAATTTCCATTCATTCATATATTTCTCTATTAACAGTTTAATGCAAGCATTTTACAACATTTCACTCTTTTAGAAGAAATCATCCAGATCAAGCCAAGCTGTTCAAAAAGACAAAGACATGTAGAATCTTGGCAAAAAGCATCTCAATGCTTGTTTGTAAATCTCAAAAGACTGTTTTCTGAGATTCTTAAATATTAAACTGTTTATTGATTAATAAAATAACATTTTAGTATTTAAAAACAGTACCAAATTCATAATTTTTTTGTTTTGCTGTACATTTTCCAGAGTTTTAAATTTCTGAAGTAAAAGGCTTAAGCTGAAGGTACAATCTGTAAGTAAGTCTGGACAATTTTTTTCTATAAGTACAGTTCTGATCAACCTGAAATTTACTAACTCATCAGCCAGCACTCTACAATAATATGTGTGAGTGGAATTGTGGCATTGCTTGTTTCTACATTTTAAAAAGTAAACTGTTGAATTTTCTTGAACTAGGTTTATAACTAGACTCACAAAGGCAGTACAGAAACAGCTGCATTCTATGTTTATGCCTAACAGCCCAGCAGTGAGAACACTTAGGGATGACACACATTTCAATCGCTTCCGTGCTTGTTGCGAACAGAATCTGCAAGCTCTCGATGAAACCGAACTAGTCAATACAATAAGGGAGTGAAACCCTGCCAAAGTTGTTTTAGCTTGTTTAAATATAAAATACAAACTGAATTAGGCAGACTAAACAAGAGTAACTATATAGTTTACTGTTAAACTCTCAATTTAAGCTTAATGCTAACCCTTAGTTTTACCCAGTGCTCCAAAGAATGTTGGAAGTATTTTAAGGAAATCGGGATTTTAACAGGAAACACCTCTCTCCCCAGAGGAGTATAAGATCAAGATTTCCCTCATGAGCAGCAGAAACTTCAAATTCAAATTCCTGTAGATCAGATAGAGGAGAGACCTGAACCTACATGAGGTCTTAACCCTGGACAGAAAAAAACCCCACTTCCATCAAATCTGAGTCCTATACTTGATGTAGATTATTACCTATGCATTCACTCACTCCTATCCCTATAGAAAATCTCCTATCACAAACTTTATCTCTGTGGAGTTCTGTAATTATATTACTTGTGAAATCCAAAGACTGCTCCTCTACACAACAGTCTGAAATGTATATATACCCTGAGAGCTGACAGAAGTAGAAGAGTTGGCACCACAGCAAAAACAGATTTACTCAAGACAAAATTCCTTCTGAAGTCAAAGGCTGAAGAATTTATTTCAACCACAAGCTTGTTACAATATGCAATATTTTGCTGTCTGTTACCACTTATTCTAAATCCAAAACTGAGGATTTCCCCTGTGCAGGGCAATGCTAAGTTTGCACATTTTTTTCAGCTCTAAAATACTGAAATCCTTTCTTTATGCTAGAGAGAAAAGAAAATAAAGGACACATCCAGAAAAAAAACAAAATAAAAACAAAGCAAACAACAAAAACCACACACACACACACACACAAAACCCCCACACCACACCAAACCAACAAACAAAAAAACCCCAAACAACAAAAACCAAAACACCACAAACAACCCAACCAACCAAAAAAACCCAAACCAACAAACAAACAAAAACCCAATAAACCAAAGCAAACAACAAAAAACCCCAAACCACATTGATCTTAACTGAAACTTTAAAAAACTGATTTGTTTTTTGATCAATAAAAACATGCTAAGGTATTCAGTTCCATATAAAAAGACTTCTGAGAACTTTTTTATGAATAACATAGTTACATCTTGTAAATACACTTATAAAAATATCCTTCTGGTAGCACAAGGCAGCTTAATGCTGCAGACAAATATGTAAGAAAAAATGACTTGACAAGGAAGGCAGACAAACACTCAAAGTAAGACACTAATTTAGATCAGCTACTGACTCAGTTTAAGGACCAGTTCCTGAATCTGCACAGGATGTTTCTCAGCTGCATATTTCATATCCACTCTTTCAGCTAGGCAGGCAACATAGATTATCTTACTGACACAGGATGATGTACATCACAATTGCTTCCCTACTGTTTCATCTAGTTCAGATCAGGGGAAGAGGGAGGATGGAAGATTGCCATTATGGATTACTGTCCTGGAGGGCTACCTGCAGGCAACAGAGCCATAAGTGGGGAAAAATGCCCTCGCTCACCCAGAAGTACTGGGCTTGAGGGGACAAGAGTTACTTGTCAAGATCAGATGATATCAGGTATGTAGACCATTAGATAGGACCATAAGGTGCCACTCCTGTGATACTTCTGGTTACAGTCAGTATCAATGGTGGCATTAAAAAAATATATATAGTTCTAAGCATTGAGAGCTTACAATATAACTTTGTACAGTTTTGTTCTGAAAAACTAAACTAAACCACTTGCTCAACCTTCTAAGATATAAGCAGCATTATTTGGTTACATTAATGTTTAGGCTTTTGGCCTTAATCTCTCAAGAGTTCACCAGGATGACAAAAGACACACTCTGTATTTGTATTTTTCAAAAGAAAAGTTAGTTGAGTGTTAACAATTGGATTACACATTACCACAGATTTTGTGACTCAACTAGCAAAAAGAGTACAAACTCATGCAAATAAAGCGAGAAAAGAAAATGGGTGATTAAATACACAAGCAAGAAAAACAAAGATTTCAAACCTAGCCTGAATTTACAAAGCAACTACATAGAAAAAAATCACGCTTTTTGGTCTGAAGTTACTATTTAGAATTTATTCCTCCTGATGGAAAAGAACCTGGGAGTACTGGTCAACAGCTGTCTGAATATGAACCAGCAGTGTGCCCAGGTGATCAAGAAGAGCAATGACATCCTGGTTTGTACCAGAAATAGGGTGGCCAGCAGGACTCCAGAAGTGATTGTTTCCCTGTATTTGGCACTGGTGAGGCTGCACCTCTAATACTGTGTTCAGTTCCTCTAATACTGTGTTCAGTTTTTGGCCTCTCACTGCAAGAAAGACATTGAGGTGCTGGAGAATGTCCAAAGAAGAGTAATGAAGACAATGAAGGGTTTAGAGCACAAGTCCTGTGAGGAACAGCTGAGGGAAGTGAGGGGAGGAAACTCCCATGACAAGAAATAATTAATTCTCAAATACACATTCATCCATTACAGCTTGCTACAGTACACCCACAAGACCACTGCTCCTGTATCTCTCATCTCTCATGCTCTTTGCATGGAGTAAGATACAAAGAACATCTAAGAAATCTCAAGAAACCTATTACTAGAAATAGACATACAACCTAGTACAGTATTGATGCCAAGATATTGAGTGAACATTCATTTTGTATCAAGAGGGATGTATGATTTGGTTAACATGAAGTCAAATATTAGTACTAGCATAAAATGAGTGTGATACCGGTATTAGAGATAAAAAGAGTGCAAGGAGGGAAAAGGGAAACTATCAACGCTTACTTTTTGTTCCTTCATGCTGCAGAATTTACTTTTTTTTATCAGTGTTGGCACAAATAGCAATGTCCTCCGCACTACTGATGGCAGGAAAAAACTATTGCCAATTGTTGGCCTTATTTATTTTTTTATGTTATTCTTGTAGTCTTTTTCTTCTTTATTAGGATAGAAGCACAAACAACAGAAGCTAGAGTTCATACTCAACTCTAGAGGAAGCCTTCAACATGATCTTTGGAACCTGCTCTACAAACGTAACTTAAGATTTATGGCATTTGATTTTGCATGTGGGATAAAGAGGCCCAACAGATTTAAGTAATCTTCAAGAATGTGTCCCTCCTAAAAATGGAAATCTGCTGTGCTGTGTAGCCAAAGACATAAGCACAGGAAGAACACAGTTCAGCCCCTAAGGATTTAGTGTCTACTTCAATTAAAGACCAGTACTTGGTGACATTCCTTACTTTACAGAGGCTCAGCTGTAGCAACCTTCACAGATTGATTTTTCAGTTTAACTAAACACTGCAGTTGGATACATTTCAGATCGCCTCACTTTCACAGAAGTTACAAAAGAACAAGCTTTTCAATTTCGTGTCTTTACTAAAGGCAATAGGAGGACTTCTCTGACGTACCACAAGTCAAAAGATGCCAAGCTCACCTTAACAAGGGTCACATGCTCATAAGGTTGTATTTCCACAGACCCTGGCCTCTTAGATTCTTATTAAGAAATCATATGTCACTATTCCTCACTGCAGCTAAATTGCTTAGAAAAAGCATGTAGAACAAGTGATACATTCTTTCCCTTGGTTCTTGTCTACTCTAGGCCTTTGCTTACAGCTGAACTTCTACAATGTTTCATTTCCTATTAAAATAGCACCTTGAGTTTCTGGATTTGTGTTTTATTTTGTACTGTTACGTTGTCTACATTTGTGGGCCACAGAGGGGAAGATGACAGGAAGTGGAAACATGTAGGTATTTTTAATTCAGCTGTAAAAGTACTTTGCTTTCAAGTAACTTTATTTCCTTCCTTGTCCCTCACTGTCTCAGACCACAACGTCCACAGTAAAGGTAGCATGATCCATCACTGTTGTTCAGACTTAAGACTACACACACATAATCAAACTCAGTAGCATTCTCGAAGTTTAATAAACTATAATTCACCAAATTAGTGTGGTAACTGATCACGTGCACACCATCAAGCCATCTTAGTTACAAAGTAAAACAGACAAGCTGAAGCTTAATGAAGGCAGAAGAATGCTAGCACTGAGTCTGCAATCAGGATGAGCTGTCAAGGCACGCTATCTATCTACTACTAATCTAATCCTAACACTAACACAATCTACTAAACTGACAAGCACTTATTTCTTAACTGTGCTCTCAAATGTATGGTCAAGTAATTACCTATCTTGGATATACTTGATAAAACAAACATGGTGGTGGTTATCCTGTCTTCATTCACCGTGATCAACATATATCCTGTGTAAATACTCAATCTTTTATCATGGACTTCGGGCATAATGACATCATGGCCAACATTTCTTTCCTTTTACTCTTCAAAAGAAAACTATGATTTATTACTCTGATCCTAGAAGGGCTAACATAAATACCCTGTAACTCATAAATGCAAATAATCTTTGATGTATCTCCTATTTCATCTCTAAAATAACCAGCAAGTTTTCCTGTTAATTTTGCAGTACCACAAACTTTAGCACTTAAAGACAAATTTTATCATATAGCTAGGCCTTTGCTTTGTATCATCACCTAACTTAGGTGCACCACAGTTAGGTATCAGTAACAAAGAGACCTGATGTATGGAGCAGATCAGCAGCATAATCCTAAAGCGTGAGCTGAGAGCTTTTTAAAGAGAGGTGAGAAAGATTCTTGACACTTTTTGGCTGAAAAGCTGCTCCAAAGAATATTAATTTTGTACTGATATATAACACTGGAACCAGCCACAGAAAGCATATAAAGCACCAACTGTGACTACGGTTGCATGCACTGAGACAGGCTAGTTAATCCAACTCATAGAATTATGAGAAAAAAAGACATATGAGAATACCATTTGTGCATGCTAAATTGCAATACTTTTGGAAGATATAAACAACAGCAGTTAAAATGAAGGGATGAAATTCAGGTGAGGCAGAAGCTTATGGCTAAGAATGATGCAAACGTATGGGACGCAGAGGACTGAATGCCAGAGAGATTATTTTGGCAAAGGTTACTGAGGAAAGGGGTAGATAGCAAAAGTAACTGAGCAGAAGAGATCTGTAGCATACTGGATCATAGAATCATAGCTGAAGATTCATGGAAGGACATGCAAGGAGTAATGGAAATATGAGTAAACATGGCAAAGTGGTAACTTCACCAAATTCATTAACCAAGCAGGGCATCAAAGTTTAAATGATGCAAGCAATGTATTTGAGACATGGATCAAGTGATTTACAGACTTGTTATGTACAGAAATATTCAACAAACCTAGTCTACTATCATTTTCCATAACTAAGGAGTTCAGATATCTGAATTTTACCAGCACAAAAGAAGAAACAGTAATGAAGACCCTCTTAAAGTTAAATAAAGTGAAAGAAAAGACATTTTTGTCATAAAAAAAAAAAAAGAAGCAGCAGGAGAATGAGTAAAATGGAGGGTTCCTTCTGACAATTAGGTAACACTAAACAGAGCACAAAAGAGTAGTAATGCTTAGGAACAAGCAGTAATAGCTGAAAGTAAAAGTTGCTGGTGTAGATGCAGCTTCTAGAGAAGAGACATAGGACTGGGAAAAGGATGACTGAATCTGTCCCCACCATTCACACAAAGACTCCGAATCTTACATCACAGAATCACAGAATGATAGGGGTTGGAAGGGACCTTGGGAGATCACCTAGTCCAATCTCCCTGGCCAAGGCAGGTTCACCTAGAGAAGGTTGCACAGGAATGCATCTAGGCAGGTTTTGAATGTCTTCGGAGACGGAGACTCCACAACCTCTCTGGGCAGCCTGTTTCAGGGCTCCGTCACCCTAAAAGTAAAGAAGTTCCTCCTCATGTTTACATGGAACTTCCTGTGTTCAGGCTTGTGTCCATTACCCCTTGTCCTGTCACTGGGCACCACTGAAAAAAGACTGGTCTCATCCTCCCATCCTTTAAGTTTTTACATGCATTGATAAGATGCCTCCTCAGCCTCGTTGTCTCCAAACTAAAAGACCCAACTGTCTCAGTCATTCCTCATAAGAGAGACATTCTAGTGCCTTAATCATCTTTGTAGCCCTTTGCTATACCCTCTCCAGCAGTTCCCCATCGTTCTTGAACCAGGGACCCCAGAACTGGCTGGACACAGTACTCCAGATGTGGCCTCTCCAGGGCAGAGTAGAGGGAGAAGAACCTCCCTTGACCACCTTGGACACACTCATCTTGATGTACCCCAGGATGCCATTGGCCTTCTTGGCCACAAGGGCACATGGTCATCCTGTTGTCCACCCGGACACTTCACAGCTCTGATGCAACGCAAGAAAAAAATGGGTATGCCAAGAAAGAAAATTTAGGACTTGCTAAAGCAATACAACAAAAAGAAAGATAAGAGGTGATGGCAAGTGCGGAGAAACAAGTAGTACTAACTGAAATGAAAAATTACAATCAAGGGAAATACTGCACCACATTGGGTAAACTGCATTGTGGAGGATAAATACATTTCGATGACATAACTGACAGAGTATAAAGCAAAAGGAACTGCAAAGACAAACTGAAGAAATACAAGACGACCACAGATCATGCGAAAGGACTGACAAAACTATAATGATGTTAGGTGCTTCAAACCAGTAGAACATGGAGGTAAAGAAACATAGATGTAGAAGTTCTCCATGGAAACTGAACTCACACATATGAAAAAAGGCTAAAGAGTAGATTATTTCCTGATTGAAATGCTGAAGGAAAGATACAGCAGGGGAATGCTGATGGCAGTCCCATTGACAAGGCGACTTAGATGCTGAGACGTTAAGAATACATTATAGATGAGATAAGAATGTATGTTTAAAACAGTTATACAGCCTCCCTCACTATCAGCCTGGATCATACAGAATCTTAACGACTCATTCTTCCAAAAACATTTTAAGCTATGAGAATAGCATTACCATATTCTAGAAATGGAGACCTAAGCAACTTGCTCACAGTCAAAGAGAAATTTTAGGGTTGAGCAGAGAATGGAGTTTAAGTGTCAAATGTACTAAATTACATCATTCTTTTCCTCTAGAAGCAAATAAAACAGTAGTCCATCACACTATAACAGGATACGTAAAAGAAGTTTTGGAAGTTGAATATGGAGGTCTTGTTTTTGAAGACACAAAAGAAGAGAGGCATAGAAAGTCTAATCTCATCATGATAAAAACAACTAAAATTAAGTTTACTCAGGGCCAGTACCTGAAAGTGATGAGAACAAAGGAGAGGACAGAAAGACAAGATTGTTTATTGGAACACAGAGGAAAACACTAACCACAAATGAAAATAATGTTGGGATACGGAAAACGGGGGGAATGACGAAAACAGATTGACTACTTAAAATACTAAAATTAAGCAGCTTACAGGAGATGAAGACAGTGAAAGCAAGCAAGAAACAAAACTCAAGAATTAAACATGGAAAAACAGAATACCAACCTGCTAAAGAAAAAACAGGAATTTAATAGTAAAAAAAAAAAAAATGCTGCAGGTAAGTAGTCAAGTGAAATAAAGACAGAATGTTTTGCTCAACATCAGAAAAAAAGTCGGCCACTTGCAATAAAACTTCAAGTAGAAGGAAGTAGGGTCAACTCATTTTCACATTTGAACCGTACCACAGGCTCACTGAGCATCGAATGGAAAATGCACACAGTATTCAAGAGATTCCTAATGACTTACAGAAAAATGCATGTATATGGAAGAAGATTCCACATAAATGGAAGGCATATTAGACTAGTTAGTGTTTTCATCTGTACCTAAATCATTCATGAAAAGTTAAGAAGAGATGTTTTTACTGGTCTTTCCTAAAAGCTTCAAAACCTTGCCAACAACAAAATTAGCTTCCTAAATAAAAAGGCAGACCCTTTTTCAGAACCTTTCATACACAGAAGCAGACTTCTGTGCTGTGAACCTAAGATAAAATGTAGGTATATTGGTACGTGTAGTCTCAATCTCCAGGACACAGTACAAAGCTGCACGAAGGAAACCCAGGAGTTTTAATAACTGCAATATTTATTGTCAAACATTATTTAAAATATGTCCTTTTATCTGTTTTTTTAACCAAATAGTATAGATCAACAGTGCTGGAAACTGAGAAGTGAAAATTCTGGGAATAAATGTGTATGTTCTTATGATTCTGCACTGCAAATGCAGTAAGAAATACACAAGTCAGGAGAGAAAGAGAGGGATGTCACTATCTTTATATATTATTTTGCAACAACTGTAAAACCTACCAAAAGCATCTATTCCAACTATTAATAAAAGGAAGATAATAAAACCTCTGCAATATATCTTTCTCCTTTCTGTCTTCCATTCTTAACTGAAAAAATTTGCTAACATAAACTATGTTTATCACCCTTGTAATCAAAACCTTTCTACTACCAAACATACTGCATGTATGGCACCACTGTAAGAAGCTTTAAGCATAAATCACGTTCAGGTAGGACATCAATTCATTGCTAATGTTAATGAATTACAGCAGAGCAGAGGGCTGGGATCAGGCAAGATCTTCCAGGAATGAAACCCTTCCTATAGAAAAAATAGACATATGTAAATTAAGTTGTCCTGTAGTTGTATAGTTAATTAACAATGATGTTCCTCACTGTAGCATTCAAAATATTGCATCTAAATAAAAAGAAAAAAAAAAAAAGAGAATAATACATATTATGCATAGTTAAATCTGGTGCCGAGGACATACATTCCATTTAGGCTTACAGTACCAGTTAAATATTACTGCCTGACATTTACTATAGCTGTGGTTTTTTTATCTTTTGCTGAAGTACAAAGAAATAAAGAACAGACTTTTAAGAAGTAAAATAAACATTGTATATTGGCACAGTGATTATTATTAGTAGTAACTTTTCCAGAATTATTTACACTTACATTTCCAGACTGCCCACTGCTATTTGTAATGCTGTTTGTGGAGTTAAGACTGCTGCTCCATTCATTTGCAATTCCTATGCTGTCTGTTGAAAACAGGTGAGCGCCTGGCTTTGATTGACAACCAGTTTGCAGTCTGACTACATTCATGGTGTCCTCTGTTGAAGGAATCCCCAACAAATTACACACAGATTTGATACTTGACTGTGTGAATTTAACAATTTCATACCTAGCACCAAACACAGCACCTGTCACATGGAAACATCAATCACACACAAGAAATATCTCTCTTTTTCTTTAAATATAAGCATAATGGCAAGGTAAGAATAATAATTTACCAATATGTATTTGTGGCTACTAACAAATGTGGTAGTCTTATTTACTTGCTCCATCAACAAGCCGTGAGAGATAGAATGAAAATCATATACTTAAGATTTTGCTTTATTTTCCAAAATCTCTATCACACCAAGGTTTAAAGACAACATTTTTAGAACTCCTGATTGAAAAGGTAACAATGACATCGTAATTACAGGGTTCTTTCTTTTCTTTTTCCAGTCTAGAACCAACCAACTTAATCATGAAACTATTTGAAGAGAATATGGGACTTGTATTATTTAACTTAAAAAAAAACATAAAAACCTTTGAGAAAGCTCATTATTAACTTATATGCAAATCGTGAACAGTCACTTGGTGCCTGAACAATTACTTCACAATTCCCCAAAGGCTACCTTATTAAAGTATTAAACATCTTAGATATTTGATTCTTTAAATGTGCAATATATATAAAGGAAATTTAGAGTTCTAGTTTTACAGGCAAATGGAGAGTTAACAAACAATGTTTACTTTAGTCAGCAATTACAGCTCATAATCCATGCACACAAGACATCAAAGTAAGGAAGTCAGGACTGAAAACAGAATCTCTCAATAAATTCTACAGGTACGGCTACATTTTCTTCATCTCTAGCCACTATTGCATTTCTAAAGAGGAATTTATAAACTACAGTTAAAAATCAAATTAGGTCTGATACGAGTGTACAAAAGCCAGAGAAGGAAACAGAATGATTCTGAGATATGCAGATACCTCTCTTCAGTGACAACAGCAGAGCTGAGGATTATTTCTAATGATGTGGGGTTTTTTCTATCTAGCATTTGATTTATCACAACTCAATGACCTTCTTACTGTATGTTCCAATCCTTTATGTAATATTTCCACTGTTGTATAAATCACAAAAATGGGGATGTGAGTCACAAAAGAGAAAGGAAAAAGCTACTAGTAAGTACCACTATACACACAAGTCAAGTCCAGTCCAGTCACATGCAAAAAAAGAGAAGAAAAAAAAGAAAAAAAGGAAAAAGAGACTGTAGGGTTGTTCCTCTTACAGAATGAGAGTGCAAAGAACAGTTGGGAAGACAGAAACAGATGTGCTTTTTACAATTTATTCTCACTTTCACTGCGTATCTTCTAATAAATAGCTGCTTGCCCAGAGCAAGTCTAGTCACCCTTCTTACGTCCAGTCAAGCCCCACACTCTCATAGGAAAAGCACTGATTCATGTTCTCTCTTAAATCTTCATTAGCTTTTTCTCCCCAATACAACCACCTACTTGTCCAGTCTTCTTTAAGTGAGTGTAAGCAGTCATACCACCCCAAAAGGATAGTGAAAGACTGCTTCCCAAATATTTCAAAAAGAAATAATCCCTCGTTACTTTTTCCAGTGTATTTAGGGAGAAGAGCATGATTAGTTCTTGCTATTCTGCTTATTGACCGTAAGTCAATACAGTAAATTCAGAATGTGTGCTTCTACATCATTCTCATTTCATCCAAGAGTGAACATCATTGCTCATGGTCAGCTGCACTAATTCTACGGTATAAGCCTCCCCTAGTTCAACCCTATTTTCTCAAAGACCTATAGCTGTTGTAGGAGATTGCAACTGACAGAAAAGCAACAGTCTCACATGGTGCCCTATCTCATGGCAGTTAGTGAAGCTCATGGACATTAGGATAAAGCCCTCAAAAAGAACTTTCAACTATCAAACACTAGTGCAGTGGTGCTTCAGGGATTATGTATCCTATGATGTTATGTTGAAATAGGATTCTACTTCTTACAAGATACAACTTTTTCAGCTATATGGCCTCCTTAGAATTTGCACTAACGAGGCTTGGGTATTATGAATATAAGAGTTGCCATGGTCAGGCTAGGTCTGGCCTGGGGAATCCCATCTTTCATGAAGTCAGAAGTAAGCTTTTTCATTGTTGCAATCTTGGCACCAACAGAAGAGAACAAATGCCTTCAGTAACAGAAGCTGTTACACAGGAGATGCATTCTTTGAAGTGTTCACAAATTCTTGCCAGAAGAATTTCAGTATGCCTGTGTTTCTATTTCAAAAATTTAGCGTGCCAGCTGTATTCAGGCAGACAATGGACACATAAGTGCCACAAGAGAGGTTTTAATGATTTTACAAGAGTCCATTACTGAAGTGTCCCAACATCCCTAGCTACTCTTTGTTTTTCAAAGGGTGTCAGGGAAATATGTCAGATCCCACTACTTTTCTACTTTTCCGGATCAGGTGATCTCCCTCCTGTCATCAGTGTCTTTGGGACTATGCTGGACTTCAGGCTCCAGTCAGCGTGGGGAAAAAAAAACGAGAGACATTTATAAGACGGTAGTGTCTGCATCCAGGGTTTCAAGGGAAAAGCAGTCTTAGAGGAATCACAATATTCCTCATAATCTTCATAAAGATGGAAAAAAAAAAGGGAAAAAATGATCAGCTAGTTCTGAGGAAGTCACTGAGGGAAGACCACGGATGCTATTATAGAGAATGTGTTCTTCCACAAATTGTTTCACATAGAATGACAAGATGTGCTGTGATACATGTATGAATTGTGGGAACTCTTCCTCTACCTGTTCCACATAGCTAGGGCTTCAATCAAATGAGGCAGAGAACACCTACAATCTGTGATTCAAAGAGATCCATTAATGAAGAGTCTCATGCTTTTCATACTGATGATAAGATATTCAGCTCTGAAACCATTCTCTCCCCCTTCACTAATACGGGAGGGACTGAAACTATTTTATTCTACGGACATAGGAGGCAAAATGTCAGAGCTGCTGAACTAAGTTTAAAGCTCTTGCCAACAGGTGAAAGGCATTCTTGCTGATAGTGACCAAACACCTAACTTCTCAAGGACTATTCAGACTACCAAAACCAGAATGTGGGTACTGTTGCAAGATTTCAAGTTCATTTGTCAAGATTTCCTGCTTACACAGTCTTCATTCCAGATGATGCAAGCCAGAGAGTTCCAGAGCATGCTGGTTAAGCCACATAAATCTCTTCTGATGGACATAAAATTCTATCTAATGCAACTATGTGGAGAAAATTAAGCTTCTCAGCACTGCTAATACGTTCAAAGTCTCAGGAATTCTCTCTGAGTTCTGAAGATTTTTTAAGAGTACCACAATTCATCCTGTAGAGGAGAAAATAGAATAGGGCAGGGGTAGAAGGATTAGCAACAGATTAGAAAGATATCACTTAGGGAGGAAAACATCACAAACCCGTTAAATGTGGATTTTCCTTCATCCCTCTTTATCTTTTTTTAGTTTTGGCAATTTTAGCATTCCCTTAGAGATGGAAATCTTATTTACTGTCAATGACAGCTTCATTTGACAATGACTGCTCTCATAGGAATCAAGCATCAACTGGAGTACTAATGATAAAGACACAGAGAAATAGATCACAATGGGGGGTCTCAAAAGATCTCCAATCTCCAAGAGCTCTGCTGAGTTCATCCTGTATACTCTTCGTGCTGGAAAGGCAAGAAAGAAGGCAGTACTCTGTATGCTCTAAGTAAAGAAACAGAGAAAACGTTAAGTCTTCTCCCACAGGAGTTTCGTAGCATGTCACAATTACAGCATGCTGCATGTATGCAGTGATTTGTTTAAATCATAACACTTTCAGCTGTTTCAGGAAAGAAAAGACTTATATCAGATAAAGAGAACTATAAAACCAGTGCTATAAATTATTTCTGTAACAACATACACGTTTTTGGACTTTCCTCGGTCAAAGAAGTACTGTCCAACACCTGCAAACAGTGAAGGACTTGATCTAGGAGACAGACACACCAACATGAAAACTAAGGCACTGGGCTACTTTTGATGTGAAGAAACAGTCAATGCTGACTTCACTGCCATAATGTTTTAAAGAATTGCTAGGTCATAGAATAATGGGCTTCTTGAAATAAATATAGGAGGTTATTTTTACTTCCTCTTCTTTGAGTAACAAAATCACAGAAAAGCAGAACTGATCATTCCACAGAATTTAAAAGATAAGTTGTGACCACACCACAGATTCTCAGAAACAAGAGCTGGGGGCAGCGAGAATGACTCTAAAGTCTTTTAGATAAACAAGCAACACAGTAAATGGATGTACAGAGAATCACATTTGCCTAGACATGTAGGCAGAGAGAGGAGACAGCCAATACTTATCATCAAAGAATCATAAGATAAATACTTCTGAATTGTAGACATTTGGAGCTTACCAAAATTGGTAAGGGCTCTCATCCCTCTTTCCAGCTCTAGAAGCAGAAGGCAAAAAGTAATACAGGAGCAAACTTTTTTTTTTTTAATTTTATCTTTTGAAGAATGAGTTTTTACTGATACATAATCAAGCAAAAACTATATAATCAAAAAACTAAAAGATTTATCACCTATAAGAAACCAGTTACATAAAAATACTTCAAGTTCTGCCTTGCATCACAACTGAAAAGGCATGAATAGTTGTTGTGGAAACTGCACACTTCACATTCTGGAGTGCAGGACATGTGTAAGTGTAACCTAAATTAAAAAGAATTATTATTAAAAAGGATCTGATAGTGCAATACCAAAATTAATTTGTGTAGATGCATACCAAAGAATTGAGTGCTCTCCTGGAAAACACAGGTCCCTCTT
The DNA here is from genome assembly GCA_027560215.1 of Halcyon smyrnensis. Lineage (NCBI taxonomy): Eukaryota > Metazoa > Chordata > Aves > Coraciiformes > Alcedinidae > Halcyon > Halcyon smyrnensis. Next base: position 20,752 of record JANHFZ010022123.1, on the reverse strand, counting down.
CCCTTTTTCTGTATGTAATAGTTTGAGTGCAGTGAAGATGTAAGTAGGCTATGAAGGAAAGAGGACAGCTGACATAATTTGCTCTGTGTTCTTTTTGTTTACCTAAGGCCGTAGGTTCTGCAAATACTTGCAAGGAAGTTTTACTTTTATCTGAGAAGTTTACTATAGGACAGCTAGCATATTCTAAAAAGTAATACCTGTGTAGAAAATTGATAAATCAAGTTCAAAAAAGTTACAGGGACAAGCCGCATTTGTGAAGACAAGCACCTCTTGTTTTATTGCTGACGCAAATTTGATGCAAATGCAGCAAGCTCCCATAGCAAGGCATGGTATTAGAAAACAGGGAATATATTTCTAAAAACAAGTGACACCAAATGCCATTTTTGCATTAAAATTAACAATGTGAAGTCACTTCTGTTACTGGTGTTTCAAAATGGTGGTTCACTTTTATGAATACTGACAGAAAATAACAGTTCTCTTACTTACTTTCAACGTGTGCAAACGCACAAAAGGGACCACGTGGGCAGTAACCTGTTTGGCGCATGTCATTGCACTTTGTAGATTTATATATCTAAACAAAACAGAAGGGTGGTTAACCTAAACATGTCTGCTACATCACAACAAAATAGTTAAAAGATTTTAAAACCTTTAAATGAAAAATTCTGAGTATTTACTAACAATGCATATTACAGAGTTTTCTCAAGAAATCCAGTTCTTACAGTAATTTTTTAAAATCAAATAGAAAAGCAGAATTTTAAGAAAAGCAAACCTGAGACAAGAGAATCTTAACCCTCTTCTGTATACTAATAGATAGTAAGTAACAATAATATTTTTGAAAAGTAGTGTTTAAACTGCTTTGGTTTTTCATGTTGTACAGAAACAACTCAAACATCAGGAATAAAATTTTCAAGACCATTTACACCACTTTTAAGAAAACTTTCAGGAGAAAGGATGTAGTGAAGCAGCTTACACAGTTGGAAAAAAAAAATGTTGGGTTTTTTTTTTCAACAGACCTTCTTCATTAGCACACCTCTAATATTCAAATCATCCTAACATTCAAACGTCTTTCTCTAACCTGTGTGCGTGAGAACTGAAGTAATACTACTCTTCATGACAGTAAGTTGCCAGTAAGATGCAGATTCAGTTTATTGCTCTGCAATGCTGGGAGAGGAGGGGCTGACACGCTATCACAGAAGTACAACATTAAGAACCTATTCAAAAGCACACAGATTCTTTAGAAAATTAATTCTGGTGATTTGCACATCTGTGTCAAATAGCAGAGGGACCTTTTTGGTTCCCCAAACCTTGGTACTGTGCTCTCTGGCTTTCGGTGTCAGTTGAGTGATTCATGTCTTGATACGTAATAATTCTTAGTTCAGAATTCTTCTTTTGCACCTGTGCATATGCCATGTAAAAAAATGTTTACCTTGGAGTCCCCCATTAGAGTAAACATGAAAACTATGTTTTAAAAAAAATCAACAACTGGTTCTGCAAAGTCTTTATTTTAGACCTATTTTAAGCATCTTAGATAAATTTCCCTCTTGTGATTTTGAATTGAGGCTGAAAATTTAGTTAGGATTTTCACTACCAGTTCATGCATAACTCAAAGATCATCCAAGAAACTATGGTTAAATGCTAAATCATAAAATTATTACTGATGCTTATCACTCTGCAAATAATTTGGTTTTCCTTTAACATTGAAAAAGCAATAGAACACCCATGCTGTAGACAAGTATTCACCCGAATAACACACGTAACAAACAAAACAGCGGGACTGATCTTTCCACTATTTTCACTGGGAGTTATCACAGACATTACAAAAAACAAAGGACTCATTTGTGGATACCACACCCAAACTAGGAAATGAAGCTGGGCCCATCTCCTTTCTTTCCTGTTCTCTGCTTATTGGTTAAATATAAAACCTCAATGTTGACTTCCAAATGGTTTCAACAAAAGATGTAATTGGAAGTTCAGTCTTAGTTTGAGGCTCTAGCCAAAAAATAGATAGTGATAGTATAGGTAACATAAAAATACTGTTGGGGCAGAGCTCACACCTCAAAGACTGATTCTGGCAATGACCACATCATCTACACGTACTGATATTACAAGACAGACAGCAAATTCAAAGAACTGTATCATTACAGAAGTCTAACTTCACACCTCTAGACAAGAACACAGCTGCTATCTATTAGCAGCAGAATCAAACTATTCCTGAATGTGATAACCAAGAGCTTTCTTTAAAAAATAGTCACTGAGCCAAGAGGCATTCTTTAAATTGAATTTGGTAAAGAATGAGTACATGAAAACATCCAATAATAGAAGATAATGCTGGATAAAATGAGTGTTAATTCAAATCAAAGGACATAAAAAAGGCTGAATTAATGTGACCGACATCAAATATCTAGACTGACAAATGAAGGCAACTGATTGTCACCATTAAATAGACTGAATTTCATAATGAACTCAACAAAATGAGCACTATGAATCCTTAACAGAGGTACAAAAGCTGTATTAAATTTTCATTCTAACCACACAACGGGATGAAAATCAGAGCTGGAGCAAAAGAGGGAAAGGATCACAGGGTTGAATGTTTAATGAAAAGTCCTCTTTCAGTGCAAGCATGTTTCTGTGAAATTAAATACTAAACGTAAAATTAGGTGAGGTGATAACACTATGCCCACCAAATTGCCTTGATTATCAGTAGGAATCATGTTCAACACTACAAACAAAGGAAGCACGGCTAATGGAAACAAGCAAAGACTAACGTAACTATAGCTGATGTGAAAGTAAATCACCATTGGTTCAGGAACAGGAGGTGAATTAGGTAATTGTTATGTCAGAATTAAAAAAAAAAAAAAAAAAAAAGGCATTTCAGACAGATGCAATACCAAGTACGTTTAATAAAGTAGTTGTGTCAGAAGTAGCACATATAGTTGAGGTATATTAAGTATAGCTCACACATCTTCAAGAAGAGCAAAACCAGCCGATTCAGGCTATTGCATGTCCACAACTTACGCTGTCTGTCACCATTTAGATGAAAGACAGAAAGAAATGGGACCAAATTAAAAGTATGTTTGGCAAAGGCACATCATGGCAGACTCACCATGTGACTCTGAAAAAGCAAAGGTCCTTCTCTAAAACAGAAATGAGGTCATTCAAGGACTTCAGTAAGATTCATTAATTAAGATAATGAAAAACGTGACTCTTACCTATGTTACCTATGTACTATTAAACTAACTAATGGAGAGATGACAACAAATGGTATGAAAGAGGAAGGCAGCAGACAAAATTAGCAGCATTAGTAGCTCAGCCTTGTGACTTACCACTTTCATAGTTTTGTCAAAAATAAAATTATAGTATCAATACTAAGGAAGACAGCTTCACTACATTAAAAGGCTTGAATATGATGCAGAAGAAATTAGATAATCTGAAATAAATTTGGACTGTAAAATCTCTAGTAATCAGGACAGCGAAATTCCAGAGCAGCATCTCAAGACAAGAGCTGACACCTATTCAGTATAAAGATATAGCTGGGTCAACTTATGATAAGAAGCTTGCAACAATCCTGAAGTCACTATTCTAAGAATTCCTTTCCCAGTATGGTCTTGAGATTTGTTCAATAATAGTCATAACTGGAAGAGAAATTAGCAGATGCTTGAATGGTCTTTGCAATACCTTACTAAGTATAGAATTTTCTAATGCAAGAAAATACCTCTTGCTGTGAATTCTTCATGTCCATTCAAACTTCCCAAAATGAAAACAGATATCCAATGTAGTACAGGCAGCTTCTAGCAAAACTTCTATATCATGTTTGTTTCCATTAACTGCCACATTTAATATTTTCATAGTGTCACATAAGAATTAAATCTCAGCAGATTGCATGGCACTGCTCTCCCCTAGCATTTCACTGTTATGCTTGAGCATACAACAAAGTTACAATGACTTTGCCTACAGAAGAATTTAAAATCACCTTGTTTTTCTGGACTGTCTTACTTCAGCCACTGGTAGAGTTTTCTCCTCTTTCTACCTCCTCCTGACCTACGCAGTTTCTCTTAATTATTTGCAATAAAACTTTTTTAAACCATACTTAAAATAGAAATTTGTCCCAAGTTATTGAGCAGCAACTAGAATCATAGAATAATAGAAAGCATTGGGTTGGAAGGGACCTTTACTTTTCATCTAGTTCAAACCCCAACTACTCCTATGACTTCATTAACAATCCAAGAAGTTAGGTAAAAAAGAGAACACGTTTATTTATGTCCAGATCCAGAGAATGTTAATTAATTTTTCATAAGCAGTATAATAAAAATGCCTATTGGTGAAAATCACATTAGTTCAAGTAACTATTTCTTAGCGAATTCTTCAACAACTGGAAGTGTTGAATAAATGTAACCTTTTTTTTCCCAAATAATCTCTTTAATCAATAATCTAATCCATAATAAATTTGAAATCACTACAAGTAAGTAGAAACATAATTCTTACCTCAGGATGGAACTGCTGCTCTGTACGAGAATGACAATACTGACAGCTATCCCCACTTTCACACCTTGAAGGTTCACCCCATTCATCTGCGTGTTTTACACTGGGGCAAGGAGCGGACCTAGGAAAAAATTATATCCAGAGCATTTCTACTAGGACTTCTTCCTAGTACAGCTCACAAACAATTTCCCACTAAATCTGAGAATCTTAAATTCTGGGACCTGCAAAGTTGCAAATCTGACATTTTGGAAATTCTTTGATAGAAAGATGAACTAGTAAGACTCTATCTCTGTTCTGTCTAATTACATTAATTCACAGTCCTGGGACTGTCAAGAAAAGCCCATCAATTCTAAACCCTGTATCAGTGAATGAAAAAAAAAAAAAAAAAACCCAAACCAAAAAAAAAAAAACAATGAAGAAATCACAGTGTATGAGAATTATGTAAAATGACATAACAATGTAACGATGAAAAGTGAGAAAGGATATGCGTTAAGTTTTAGTCCTAAAACTATTGCTTAGAAATGGAAAATTATAAAACAAAATCAGAAAAAAAAACAGGCATTATAATTGATCTTTTCAAAACTAGTGATTCCAATTTTTTCTAAGAATTATAGAAACTGTTTTCATTCTTCATAAGATAGAAGGATATTTCCATTACATCCTCACAGCTTTTGTCTTCAGAATTGTCTGATCATTCTGAACGTATGCTTTTTTAAAAAATAAAAAAATTTAGCACGACTACTAGTAAAGATGTGTTTTTATTCCATTAGGAATATCCAATTGCATTATAGAAGAACCCAAACAGATCAGTCTGTTAACAACTGTCTGACTGACCAAAAAGTCCATTCTTTATATGTATTTATGTACCTGTATTTGAATTTTCTGGGATTTCGTCTTCTATCTCGACTATTGTGATAGTGTGGACATGCATAACCCTGGCGGCAGAGTCTGGGAGGCCTGGTACATTGTTCTGTCTTGTAGCCAGCTAATACAAAATTTGTGTCTGTAAACAGGTCAACAATTAAGAGCAATAAACAACTAATTTTTGCATTCATAGTGTCTTTAGTGAGCTTGGGTATTGCACTGCTATTTGTAAAAAAATATGATTCACAGACCCCTCTATTCTTATAAACTTAAGACCGACTCCTGAATTTTTTAAAATAGAAATCTAACTATATTTACATGCAAAGCAACCTTCATTGCTTTGATATTCAATAGTGATTTTACAATAAAGTACATAAATAAAGCACTATTGTTCTATTAGAGAAACTACCTGGAAATTCTCATTTATATACATTTAACACTTTGAAAATGAATACCTGAAAAGACATTACTCATGTTAATAGAACAAACACTAAAAAATTTATACAACTTTATATCTGGACTTCTCTTAAGTTTAGTGTTGACAGTCCTTATTTCACCAAAACTGCTTTCACATTAAGGCACGTTAAGACTGTCCAGTAAAATCTTTCTGGACAAATTCTATTGCCTCTTTTCTACCATTGCCTCTGTCTCTACACCTTTGGCTCCAGAAAGGAGGAATTAGGAGATGACAAACAAGAATCTGTCTAGAAACAGAAAAATTCAGAAAAACAATGGAGCAAGTAAATAAATTAGAAGGTACAATTTAGCTAACAGCAAGCATGGGTTTGTGAAGAGTAAATCATGTCAAATCAATCTAACTTCTTCCTAAGGTGGAAAAATGGATGTAGGTAAAACAGCAGCAGTCAATGTCATGTATCTTGACCTCAGGAAATCTTTTAGCCTGAGATATTCTCAAAAACAAACTGCACAATACGACAAGACTCCTGTAGGATTTGTGGAAAACTAGCTAAAGAAACATTCTCAAAGTGTCATTACCGATATACTTCCCAATAGCAAGTATTACTAATCAGAATATCAAAGAGTTTATTCTTTCTTCAGTCCTTTTCAACAGTTTCATTAAAGGCCTAGGATAATAAGGCTGAAATCACTGGTTGGATGATTTACAATCCCCAGAAACTACGTGCAATCTCACCATATTTAAGGGGATTAATAGAAGCTACACAACATCATATAACACAGACAACTCACAACACAAGCAATGCAATAAAAGTGCTTGTAATTGGGTAATTTTGCTGTCTTTTTATGTGAAACATCCAATATTTTTTGATCTAGAGATGACAATTAAACTCTACACGTTATTATTACTTAAATACCTGGAACTCAATCTATAGCAGATTTAAAAAAATACAGAGGGGACAAGTATCATACAATTATCTCCCACTGAATTCCATAAAGAAAGCATCTTCGTGTGACCTCTTCCTGTGTTATTGTCACCACATGAATTTTGTGGAAGTAATTTTACCCAGCAGGCTTTTCTGAAGCAAAATTTGGGCAAGAGCTCTGAAAATAGCCAGCTGATACTACATTTTTGGCTAAATAATTAAGTAAGTCTAAAACAAGAACATGAGAACTGACTTTGAAAGCCTTAAAAAAAAAATACAGCAGTTAGATTTACTTTAAGAGATACAATATAACGCTTGCAAGACATTCTTCTACTTTTTCTGCTCTAATTTTCTGTTTAATAGTCTACTTCATTCATAGTAGGCAAGCTCAGCAAAGATTAACTGTCCATTAACCAGTCTATTAATGACTTAAGAAATTAAGACCCTAACATTACTACTACTAAGCAGAAGACAGAGCTCCTACTGACCTTTAATAACATTTATTCACTTGACAGAAAGTAGCAAAATTTGCATCACATAAACAGAAAAAGACCTATTAAACATTTTTGGAACAAAACATTTAAAAAATGCAATCTGAATATAAATGTGACAGACAGTACAACTTGTTCACAAATATTTGTATTACTTATATAAAACAATTCTTTACTCTGTCAAAAAAAGGCTTTTGAACTTTTCCCAGATAAAGACCCAGGATCAACAAATTGGATGAAACACCTATGAAGAGAAAGGAGACAGAGTAACATTACCCTGCCATCTTGGATCTTCACTAAGGATCTTCTCAATCATTGCCTGGCTTGCTAAAAATCCTGGTTGCGGATCTGGAATGCCTTCACCACATCCTAGCTGCCCATTCTGTAATGTTTCCTGTGCCTGAAGTTCTCTGCAATGGAGAAAAGAAAGTATCACTATTAAACTGTATGGCTAGGTAACCCTGTTTGTCACAGGTATAGTCCTCTCCAAGACTACCAAAATTCTATCATTTAATCCAGCTCCCAACAAGACTAAATTGTAAAATCAATTAAATTGACTGTATTTCATACCATCACGTTCGCTGAAGTTGGCAAACAATTGTAAGCAGTAACTATGTCATACAAATCACAGAGAAGACATGAAGGAATGCTATTCATGGAATACGTCAGTAGGAATTGCTATTATGTACATAGACAATGTTTGTACCAGCAATGCCCAGCTGTACTTCCATATGCTGTTGTGCTGACATTTTGAATCTGCTATTAATTTCTGACATTCCACTACCACACAGGACATGGAAGAACTAAAAAAGATATAGAAAGAGCAATAAGGGTGATCAGAAATAAATAACTCCTCCTTTATGAGGGAGAATTAAATACCAGAAGATCCTTTGCCTTGAAAAAGTCATGAGTGAAAGAATGTACAAAAAGTACTTTTGGTTCACTGTAAGATTTTGCAAGAAAAGTTTGTCAAGACATTTGGGAGACCTAGTAACAAACAACAGTCATTATAAGGAAAGGGAATCTCTTCTGCAAGAATTTACAACTTCTTTGCAAGTCAGCAAGCACAAGCTTGCTGAAAAATCAAGATGACCACTATCAAACTAAAAGGTATTGTATTAGTGGGATGAAACCTCTACCAAAAATCTGAGACAATTTTATTACACCACTGTAGTAAAATTAAGCCATATAGAGTTTCAACGATGGCAAATCAGTAAAAAAGGTTAAAAAATAAAATAAAATACTATAGTATGATTATACTAGGCAGACTTGGGAGCTATGAAAAAACAAGGCAAGGAATCAAATACCAGAGGTGGCTCACTCTATGAGAACGAAAGGCCTCTACCTTCAATTGGCACTTTCCCTAGATAAAAATATTCAAGGAGCTTACTTCCAATACCAAAATACTCTTACTCAGGATCTCTGAAGAGGAGTTAGAAAGATGTAGTTGTTTATAATGTAACTTGCTATGACACCATCTACATACAATTTCAAGAACTTTCCAGACCCCAACTATCCTCCAAGAAAGAAAATCTCAAAGGGAAGGGAAGACAGACCCGAAGCCAAGTCTAAAACCTTTCAAACAGACAGAGTATCTCATTTACAGACTCAGAAAAGGCACAGGCAATGAGAAGGAAAACAGATAGTTATTAGAGTGCTTTTTCTTTAAGGTGGCTATGTAGAAGTCCAAGGCTGTTAAGGGGAATAAAATTAACATCTGCATCAGTGATTCTACGGTCATTTCTGTGCTCTTCACTTAAAATGAAGAAACCCTAATATCTGTGTCCATTGTAGTGTAAAAAGACCACCACAAATAACACCTGATTGTTTGGATTTGCTTATGAACGCTGGATTCCTGAAATCAGGAGAAGCAATGGCACATGGCTGTTTTTCAGAAACAGCAAAGAATTTTGAGGCAGCCTAGTTTAAGTTCAAGCTGCTAAACATAAGACTCTACCACAAGTGTCTTCAGGTCCTCTGATGTTCTATACGTATCCAATCATCACTACCAAATCACGTAGCATATTAAAAGACATTTACAGAATGCAGCTGGTTTCAGTCTTGCTCCACATTGTTTCCTCATTCTAATGCAATTCAGTATTCAGACTGATGTGGCATCATGCTGCATGTGCCAAATGAAGAAAGTTAAAAAGAAGAAAAAGAAAATGGACAGATATCTTGCAGAAAAAGCATCAGCTAACTAACTGAAGAAAGTCTTCTGGAAAAAGAAGCTATATATAACTAAACAGTACGTGACCAGGCGAGGCAGCAGTGAATTCTGTGGCAAAATACGAAATTAAATAATTGTGAAATTACTGAAAAGGCACTAACTTTACTAAAATTATTGTGACAGGACCAAGAGATGGTTGGGAATAAGGGATAACAAAGGTTAGAATGTAAGAGAGCAGTCATACCAGCTCAGATCAAATGTTCATCTAGCCTGGAATCCTGTCTCCAACAGTGGCCAACAGCAGATGCCCAGGGAAGAGTATAAGAATAGGGAAAGTGTATAGTGATACTTCCCCAGAATGCTATTCCAGTGTACAGTGAGGGATACTTGTGACCCTCCAAAACTCTTCTAAGTATTCGTACTCTCTCCTATTCAGAACATACAGACAACTTTCTATAGCAAGAGCTCCCCTTTCACCCACTTATAATACCTTCCAACAACATGCTTAACTCTCAGCTTTTGCCACAGCTGAAACTCATACCTACCACTACCCTGACTCACAAAGCACCTTCTTTCAACAAAAGCTCGATTATACATTAGAGGCAGAATACTGATATCTTATATATGAAATAGCACAACATAATTAAAAAACAAACTGCAACATCAGTAGGCAAAAGGTCAAACATACAAGCTGAGAACCTGAAAGATGGCTTAACAAAATTATAAATTTATGAATGTAAAAAATATGCAAATTTACAAGGAATTAATGACAAAAGGCAGAGTATCTGGTCTTTTATCAGTCGTAAGAATTACATATATCGTTCTTGAAATTGCAAGTTACAAAACCTTAGCATTTGTATTTAGCAGTGTGCTTCCATCTGCTATCGTGGTGCACAATGAATTGTATTTATGTTTAGTTACAGAAGCAAGTATCTTTTTCATGCAAAGCATACTGCATTTTCTGGTACATGGTGATAACAGACATGTGGTATATCCTGCTAATTAGGCTGAAGAATTTGAAACAATACTACCTTATATCATATACTGGTGGTCTAAGGTCATGTGGACCATGAGCAAAGGCACAATGAATTCCATTCTTCACACAGTGACCCCGGGCATCTGTTTCATGAATGCATGTTCCAGTCTTGTAATATCTGAGATGATACTTCCTTTCTGTATCCCCTGTTATTCGATGCAGGTAAGGGCAACTACACAATAGAAAGGGAAAAGTTTGAGCATTTATTTGAGCTTTGGTTTTAATAACTTAATTCTGAATTATGCAGTATCTCTCATTAACTTCTAAGAAGTAACTTTGCAAGACTATTCAAACAAAAATTGTCCCAAACAAAACACCACCACAGATCAGCTTCAAAATCAAAAGCATTGATCTATTTCTTAGTCTCTGCTAAAACAACAAGAATTTATAGCAGGCTGACTCACAGAGACATTATTAACAAATCTAGCAAGGACCCCTGTAAGCAACATCATTTGAGCTAAAGAATGACATCTTCCATACCGATAAAAACTAAATTAATTTCCAAAAGAATTTATTTTTTATTTGTCATCTAAAATCAAGGGGTACTTGAAGCATGGTGATTTTTTTTCCTGCCTGCTCCTTATAGACATGTTATTGAAAAATCTCATGGGAAATTTAAAATTGCTGTTAAAATGGAGAGAATAATTTTTATATCAGCAATAAATCTTTGTACGTATATGAACCATTTTTCAGACACAATTATGTGAGTTATGGTCTGTACTTTAAAATGGCTAGCATCATGTACGGATTATAATTCCAGCTACTAATAGTAAGCAAATTTTTTAAAACCCACAAAAATATATACACAGAGATGTCTGTTCTCTGACAGTTTATTTCAGTGCAATTATTTTTGGTCTCTGCTGGTTTTTTAAAAAATACATATTTCCAAAAGCTACTTTTGCCCATCCCAAAGTAAAAAGAAACTGCACCAAAAAGCTTAGAGAGTGATATAGAGCAACAAATGAAAAATTCCACAGAAATATTTTACTTTGAATGAAGGGAGAATAGCAACGCATTGAATATATGCCACTTTAAGCTTTCTTTATTATATTCTAAAAAGGTTATTTAGAAACTAGACTAAACAAATGCAATTGTGTGCAAACATTTACAAGTCTGGTATTTACACATTTACATCAAAATTATACATTTTTTCCTGCTGTGCTAAACCCCTGCAGCTTCTGCAGACTTCCAGGAATTGATATCGTTTATGATTTTTGAAAATCAAGATGCTTCTTTGTAGGACTTTAAAACCAGCATTTTGTTAAACAAGATAAATGGGATGCAACAAGTGATTTGTACCTATCTCTTTAAATCCAAACAGAATTAATTAGTGGGAAGACTCAGTATACCAAATTCAGTGCTGCGTCTCATTCTGTCAGTGTAACATGTAACAGTCTACACTCAGGATCTGAAAGAAGTTCTTTCACACTTGGAAAGACAAACAAGATGCAATCTTTACTGGGTACATTACAGTGCCTCATCTGAACTTTGTGAGAAACTCTTTGTGATGTGTGAATAGCACTGAGGCAGCCCTCCTGTTCTGCTAGAATTGCTACTGACACAGAAAAAAGAAAGTCCGCAAGAGTCAATCAGATACTTTTGCCATCACTAGTCCTGTACAGAACTCTAAACAAGAGAAAATGCAGTCTGAGGCTGTATTTTTGTACTTGCTAAATGCCCCACCACTAACAGAATCTTTGCGGGTGTCAAATGTTTCAGTTTTCCCAGCAGACTGTTCATTACAAGCTCTAATCTTTCACCCATATACGCACACCTCACAAAGGTGAGAACACTCGTGTCATATTCTTATGCATAATATTCACACCTCCATTTTAATCTTCTTAAGTTTGCTCATTTCTCTTGGAAACAAGAATTAAATGTCCTGTCTTCCATGCAAGAAGTGCACAGGTATTTACATCCAATGCTTGTCTCTAGGTCCGCAGTTCCTTATCCAAGAGCAAACAATTTTGCTTAAATATTTGCAGTTTTCCCCTAGTGAAATCACCTTGTCAGGAGAGGTCCCAAAAAAAGCCCCAAGACCAATGAAATGTTGAAGCCTTCAATTATTTTTAAATCACTGTTTAAAAATTACTGTTTCATTTAAAAAAAAAAAAAAAAGATAATTCAATGGAAAATAGACACAGCTTGTCAGACAAGCTAGGCACAACTTGTATGCAACGTGACAGAAGGAGAAATACTCAGATCACAATTCCTCCCACAAAAAGACAACATCGATTCCAAAGACAAGCTGGGAAAGAAATATAAACTGTGTCACAAGACTCTTTTGCTAAATTTAATCTAGGTTTGTTTGCCCCAGGACTCCATACATGTGCTATCAACAGCTAATGAAACCTGAATTTTATTGAAAACACAGCTTTCTTACTGTGCATTTTGCTAGCTTCCTAAAGAGTCCCGTAACAGATGAATTCCTCCTCCAGAAACTAATGGCATGCTTTAATGAAGCTATGCTGTGTAACTTGTGACAGTTTGTTACCGGAATTTTGTCTAAGACTACTAAAGAGCTAGATAACTTCTACTTCTAAAGGTGACTCAGGGGGACTACGCAGCATGCAAACCTCAAAGAGCAAAAACGATGACATCAATGTTGCACGTGTATGTTTTACATAAAAATATGTCATTCATACAATATCACAATAATAGAGATGCTATTAACCACAGACTAGGATCATTGTAGGATCCTAAGTCAGAAAGGCAAAAACCTCTAATAAAAGCAGCTTTTAGATGGCAGATAGTGCTTATTCACACATAGTATGAAACTAAGCCAATCCACTGAAATAAGCACAGATCTTCTACTCAACCTTTAATGATCTACAGGGATGTTAGATCTTACCTTCATTTTATTAATGAAATATTTTAATGGAACATAAATGATTGTAATACATAGCTTTAAACAAGACTAACATTTTGATTTAAAATGGCTGATTTTAATTATCATCAGAGTACATGGCTGCAAACTGATAATCTTGTTCTTACGTACCATAGTTTGGTACTAAGGTTGTTCAGACAACATTTATTCCTTAGGAACAAAGTTGTTATTAAGGAGAAAAAAAAAAAAAAAAAAAAGTTGTTGTCAGGCAGAATAAGAAATCTACCTCATGGCCCATATTTCTACAGCCATCTCCCAGCTTAAAAAAAACTACTGAATCTTAATGCGGTTACCGTGAATCAGTAAAGAACATTACTCTGCATTTTTTAGTTCTATTGGAGTCTATACACAACATTTAACTATTGAAATCAGCTTTGTTTTCTGCATCCAGATCTCCCAAAGTAAAACTGTCATTAAATTATTCAAAGTAGATGCATATACCATAAAACAGAACATACATTCAGAAAAAATTAAAAGGTTAACTGATTACTCAAATGTGTATTTCCTTTTCATGCTCTTCTTAATTCACATCATAAACATTCCAAAGATGTCCTTTAAGAACAAAATAGTTCCAGTTTAAAGGGTAATGCCAGATGTTAAGTGTATGAAAACAACTACATAGTTCTACTTCTGTTAAACCTTGAGGCACTGACTTATTTTTCCCTGCAATTACCTGAAGTGCTCTTTTATAGTAGGCTTCTGTTATTCATTCACTCTTAGTCTTCCGTTACAGATACTAGCACATCCACAACAATCTTCTCCTAGAATTTTACATCAATTGACTACAATGGTTGGAAAACACATGAGATTAAAAGAAAAGCATCTCCTATGCTTACTTGTGAAATTGCGAGGAACACTATTCACTGCTCAAAATATACACCTCTAATTCTGCAAGTAGTCTAGTCTTTCTCACAGACCCTTCCTTAGAAGAGATTGTTTTCATTTGCTATGATTAGAAAAGCCCTTTAAACTTTTGGGCTTCTTTTCATTCTAAGTTGAACTTTGGAAATAAGTATCTGAGTCAAGCCTGGTCAAAAACAACCGTTTCTGCTTCAACTCTCTTGAAAGTATGCTCTTGACAACAATTACGGGTGTCATCACTCTACCTTTCTTGCTAGTTATCAACTCACAAACTGCATTAACCCTAACCACATATTCAGATAAGCAGAAGAGAGAAACAGGCACATAGATAAAAGCCAAAAAAGTATCAGCATGATGTCACACACAGATTAAAACGAAGATCTCCTGGCACTAGTGTTTATAACCTATAAGAATCTGAAGTTGCTTCAAATTTTAAAATGTAAACAAATTTTAGGCGGAAGACAAAACAGGGTGAAAAAAACACTCTTTTGCTGAGTTCTGAAGCAGGAATGCTGCCACATGTACTGTAAGGATGCCCTCAGAAATGTTTGTGTTTTCCTCTGGTTTTTTTCTCCTGTCCATATAGATCTGCTCTGGCATTGCCTATCTTGAAAAAAGTTACCTTTGACTTCTCTTGCCTTTCCCAACTATTTGCTTCACATGCTTTTTCTCTTCTACATTAACTTCAACCAGCTATCAACTGATTACAATAGCTGACTGCAGTTCTAGCCACCAGCTCTCAAGATCTGACCTAAATTAAGGCTTCCATAGTTTGGCTGAAACTTCTCTCACAAATGTCTCCAATAATATCACCTTATAACTGAGTTAAAAAAAAAAAAGCTCCCACTTTCTCTACTCACATCTATCCTCATTTTCTTAATTTACTGTCTGCTTTACTCAGTTTTTCTTCCATTGAAACATCCTTCACCTTTGTTTACGGGAATTAATTTACATTCACATTTTCTTCTCAAACCCTCCTGCAGCGTATCTTCCAACTTCAATATTCTCTTACGCCTCTGGTGAGGAGTCTCACAAGACTCCAACCTTGGTCCCTGCTCTTATCCTTCTACATCTGGGCAATATCACGGCAAAACACAAACTTGAAAGCCACCACCTCTTTGGTGGTAACTCCATTTCATTAAAACTGTAAGCACAACATGCTAAAACAGAGGTATGAATCTTACTACAGATCTTATTTCTGGCAAGGCCTCTGTACTTCCATTATGCCAGACAATATAATCACCATGTTTGCCATTCAGGCTCCTAATCAATCAATCTTTCTAATCCAACTAATCCAAAATGTTTCCATCTCACATCTCAGTTAGTGAAATACCTCCCCTTATTTGCTTCTAACAATTCAATCTTGCCCAGCTAATATCCTTTTAAAACATCGCTTCCTTTTTCCTCTTTTAGAATCAGTATCTATCACTCAATAATGAAAGGTCAATTTCTGATGCCAAGCAATCCATGACATAAGCATCCATTATCCTCATTTGTTGATTTTCAAAGAACTGCCCACACTGCCCCAAGACTGGCAGGAGTACTCTACAAACACCTGAAAAGGTAATTGTTTTCTTTTAAATCAACCCTCAGAGACATTTTTTGTTGTTCATATTGCTTAGGCATAGTACTCAATATTGAGTATATGTCACACTGCCTACTGCATTTTTGTTGTTTACCTTCTCTTACCTCTTGTTTAGTTTGTAAAGCCTCTGGGAAAAATCTACCTTTTTCTTCTGTGACTACAGCCTATAACACAAAAGATACCTGACCCGTGACAAGTGCTACTATACATTACAGTAATAAAAATAATTAATCTTCAATTTTGTAAACAGGTGGCCAGCATAACTACTCATTTTCTGTCTGTTTTCCAGCATTTTTTTTTTTATTTGAAGTCCTTCCTTGCTTCCACCACTGCAGATAAAGAAAGCTCCTCTAACATATGACCACAATACACCCAGCTCCTCTATATATGTCTGCCTGTCACACTGTACCATTTGCTCAGTCTCATCTCCCCAAAGCTTCTAACCTTCCCCAAGTTCACTGAAGACCCGCTTTAGCCTTTATTGAGAAGAGACAGATGTCTGTGGAAAATGCAAACACTAACAGGCTAGCCAGACAACTAACAGCGAATTCTTCCCTTTGTTTTTTCTCACTGGAAGCATCACAAAACAGTCGTTCTCCTCTACTACCCATGAAATCTTCACAAAACTTACAAAAGTTTAAAATCTTGAAGCCACCTCTACACAGTACAGTTTGCACCTACTGGTCAATTTCTAAGTTGTCAGGAGAAAAAGGAAGCACAACTGTAAAAAACCCAAGAAGCTGCAGCAACAATACGAGCACTAGTGTGCAGGAACAGTACTAGCAGAAAACCAGTTACTGCTTTACAGATCATCACAATGCAAAATCATAGTTCTATGACAGCCTAAAGAATACATGCTTATGTAAAGACACATGTGCCGAAAAAAAAGACAAATCACTTATACAAATCTGTTTTCAAACAAACTACAGCAGGATTCTATTGATATTTTTGCTAAGGAGAAATTAGCATATTTCCTTAATGTCACTGATAATACTATAAATACCTAGGACTGAAAGAAAACACTTACTCATCTCCATCTGGGCAGATTCCTGTAGTCTCATCATATTTTGTACAATAAACATCTGGACTGTAGTTAAAAGTCCCATCACGCCTTCGTATAGGTCTACGACGACGCTGATTTAGGAAATGCCAATGAAAACAGGTAAATGGTCTGTGCTGGGTACACTTGTGCTGCAAAAATAGGGGGCACTGCTCTGTCCTAAATTCCTTTAGATACCTAAAAAAATTAAACTGTGTTACAAGTTTATCTTATCGGAGGCACACTTTTACAGTATTAACAGGGCACTTGACAATTCAGTGCATATAGCCCATGAAAAATGTACAAATGTACCTGCATACAGTTTTAGTTCCTATGCACAATTTACTGTTTAGATGTTGAATACAAGTGACTTCATTTTTTGACAGATGCATTACTAATAAAATATAGTGGAATACTTGACAAATTAAATTATGCTTTATAACTAAAGTCAAGCAAATATATTAATGTAAAAAAGCACAGTATTTAGAATATTGTCCTAAGTAAACCACCAGAGATTATAAATTGAACAAGTTACTTAAATGAGCATTCATATTGCTTGCTACCATACAAAATAGTCCTCCAAAGGCTATTTTAGCTAAATGTCACATCTAATTTAAACATTAGTCCTTAATCACAACATTCCCAGAATGTGGGAACACTATATAGAAAGCTAGAGGGTTAAAACAGCTTTAGGAAGGTTATCAGGGGTTATGAGAAGAAACTTATTTTAGTGACTGTTAATGTTTGAGACAGGCAGGCCTTGCCAGACTGGAGTCTACTGTGGCATTTGTCAAGAGGTAAGACAGCACTTCTTCCTGTCTCAGTTTATGTATCTCAGACAATTTCACAAGTTCATTACGTCACTAAAGTTACAGAATATTTGCAGAGGAATGGGTATATAGGGGTTTTGAAGAAGAACCTTAGAGTTCCCAGAGGTCTCAACAGGGCGTAGGACGTAAAACAGGTTACAGGGCACTTGAAGATATAGGGAAAGGAAATTATTAGAAAGAGTATCTTTTCATTCTCGGTTGCTTATATTGGCACATGGGGGATGTAATGACGCAGAGTTATGAAGCATGTCTTCTAAGTTCAGAGAAGAATCTCTAAACTATTCAGGATTGTGGGGATGTAAAAAAAAACCAAACAAATAAACAACATTTTCTGGACATTAAGCATTCTAGGACAGCCTGTAGCAGTATCAAGGTAAGTGGCTACATTTGTGTGGTCTTTCTGAGAGAACTGGAAAAGTGGAATTATAGTGATGATACCAGGGACGGGAGTGAAGGAATGCCACAATTAAGTGATAAATTATTCTGCATTTGTGGGGTGCACGAGGTCCTACATCAGATGGGCTAACTAGTCCGAAGGCTGCAGGGACTTTATAAACCGTATCAGAGCATACGGGAGCTGTCTTTCAGCGCGGGAAGGTCTGCAAAAATTGTCACGGAAACGCCCCAAGGACTTGAGCTGCGGCTGGCTACGCAACGCTTAAGAGACGCAGAAGGACTGCTGTCACAGCTTGGAGAGGGCGATGCCGGAGGATGAGACCGTGCAGACCAGAGCGGGGCGGCAGTAGGAGCGGATACAAGGCACGGAGAAACGCTGCGGGCGCTGTGCAGCCAGCCGCTCCCGGGCCGCCTCTATCGGGCCGGCCATCGCCGCGGCGCCTGGGGCCGGAAACGGAGGCCAGCGGAAGCCGGCCAGTCAGCCTCCTCACGGACCCGCCGCCAGCGCAGGAGGCCGCGCGGAGCAGGCCTAGCAGCCGACCGGACCCTCCGCCTCGGCTCCTGAGGCCCTCCCCGCGCGCCGCTGGGGGCCAGGGAGGAGGACGCGGTACCTACGTATAATGAGTCGGCTGCTCCGTCTGCGGAGACCCACCGGACCCACCGCCCCGCGACACCGCTTTCGAAACCGACGGCATGTTCCCCGGAGGGACCAAGAGCGCAGGCGCAGCCCCGTCTCGCCGGCCTCGCCCCCTGCAACGCGACACCCGGCGGCCCCGCCCCACGAGCGGCGCCCGCCAGCTGCCCGCGCGGCCCTCGCGCTCAGGCGGCCCCCGCGGCCGCGCCGCTTCTGCCGCACGTGCAGCAGTTAAAGCGGCAGGCAGCCGCTTTCAACAACGGGCTGCGGACAGAGAGCTTGCGCGTTTTCCAACAGCTGCAAAGCAGGTAGAGAGTCTTCATTAAACACTTAAATCACATCATCCGAAAATAAGGCACGCGCAAAAGGGCAGCTCTTTTATTTCCTCAAACAAAGCAGCAAGTTGCTGGGTTCACTGAACACAGAGGAAGAAAACTAGTCAGAGAAACAAACCTACACCTTAGCTCAATATAAATAAAATCCAGGATCTACTTGTCAGGATGCCTCACACGTGTATCTCACTTGCAACATTCTACCCTCGTAAAAGTTGAATCCCAAGACTAAGTAAATCCTGTGGCAGTGGCAAACCAACTGTACGTATTTAGTGGTCATCACCTGGTGAAGCTACAGGGACTGCACAGTGAAACCAACAGCCGCGGTGACACAAGTTGTTCAGAGGCTAACTAGCAGTACTAGACAAACATGATCCTAAGTCACTTTTCTCTGTAGCTCCCGCCTGTCTCACTAGATGCTGCCGTATTTGGGGTTTAGGTTTGTTTGGAAGTTTTGTGGATTTTTTGGTGGTGGTGGTGGTTTGTTTTGTTTCTTAACTAGGAATTTTAACAGCACAAAACCAGTTTTGCATTTTCACATTTGAAAACTTAAACCCCCAGGCCTTTAACTTTTAAGGCAACTAAACTGTATTATGTCGTTTAGATTCTTCCTCTCCAAGAAAAGTCTCCAGAATATGCAAGTTTGAGTATCTATGAAACAGATACTACATTGCTCAATGAAACTAGGGGTTTCCTCTTAAATATAATGCAAGTCAATCACTTCGACTCCCTGCAAAAAACCTCTCCTGCAAGTAACGATGACCTAAACCAAGCACACCTAAAAAATTCTGGTCCAGAACGCGAGCACAGCCTGTGGATTAAGTTGAAGATGATAGCTTCTATGTTATTTAGAAGAATTTTAAAAAATAAAATAAAAATCAGAAAACAAATAATCACAGCTTAATGCATCATATGCTTACAGTTGTCTCCAAAAGAAGATTAACATATTCTATGACTAGCAAAATGTCAAATGAAGGTCACCTTCAGCAGCAATTTTACAGACTTACAGCTTTGATACTTTATTAATAATACACTGCGCATTTAAGAAAAATCATCCATGGAAAAGAGGTGGGTTGTTTAAAACATAACTTCAAATGCAAGTTGATTTGCAATACATCCTGTTCATCCCTGCTGTGCAATGCACGAAGAAACAACTCCTCGTGCTACCAGTGTAAATTACTACGCTAAGACCAGCACGAAGTGGCACGATATACGAAGGAAACACACTTGCGAGCTAAGGCTGCCGACAGGCTGAAGAAACAAATTTTCCCACCGAAGTGTGAGTATCGCTCTTAGCCAGGCGCATGCTAGCAAACTTTGGGCAGCTCCTTCGCTGCCGCCGCATTCCCGTCCTCATTTCTCCTGCGGCTGCAGGGGAGAGCTGTTTGTTTGGGCGGCATCTAAATTAGAGTCCAGGACCTGACCGGAGAAAATTGCTTCCAGCCGCTCATCAACCTCCGTTTTTTCCCTGAACACGCACCAGAGCAACAGACCAGTGCACAGCAGACTGAGAGGCAGCACCTTCACCCACGACCCCTCGTAGTCGCTCCCCAGAGACTGGCTGACGCTCCACGCCCGCGGACTGGCCTTGCTGGCAGAGAAGGGAATGGCTCCCTCGCTCTCCGGATCCGCGCCTGCCGCGCCCTCGGGGCCCCGCCGCCGCCGCGCCAGCCACCTTCGGGGTTCAGGCAGGCGCAGGGAGCGCTGCGCCCTGCAAAGACACACGCGTCAGAGGGGCGGACGCGCCGCCGCCCCCCCCGGCCCCGCGCCCGCCGCCTCACCGCCAGCGACCCAGCGACCAGCTC
>JANHFZ010022121.1:0-29750 GCA_027560215.1 Halcyon smyrnensis | reverse complement strand
GGAACCGCCCTCGGGGGCGGTTCCGCGGGCGCGGAGCCTCTCACCTGCCCCGGAGAGAGGTATTTGCCAAAAGCAGGGGGGGTACATGGCAGAACCCTTAACTACCCTTAGAAATCCACCCGCCCACGGCACCGCGGTCCTGCCCGCCTCGGCTGCCCGAGGGTGGTGGGGTGGCAGCGGAGCCCATCGGGAGCTCGTCGGGGCTGCTCAGCACCGCGGTGTGCCCTTGCCGCTGGCAGGCGTCAGGTGATGGGGTTGCCTCAACATCTGGAGGGGCTGCAGTGCCGTGAGCTGCCCACTCTGAGCTGAGGAGAGCCTGGATCTCCCCCAAACTTGAAAAGCATCTGCTGGGGACTTAACCCCGTGGCCCCATGACTCTGATATCCAACTGAAACAATAAGATCCGGGAGGGGGGATATAAGCTGCATGATGACAAATGTTTCATTTGCCCCAAGCACGCTCCGGCTTATTTTAACCTCCTCTACACAGGAGGATGCCTGGGAGCAAAGTAAAAATAGATACCTAGCTAAAAGAAGACAGGTCGCAGCATGAGGCATGGGGCAGCACGTGGAGCATGAGGCTGGGGGTTCTGTGGCCACCCACCTCAGTGCTGGGGCATGAGGATCCACGAATGCACTGGGGATGGGAACCTCTGGGTGACTACGGCAGTGGCACCACATACTCCTTCAGGGCACAGTCCTTTGTCCCTCTGATTCCTGTGTCTCCTCTGTAGGTCTGCTGGAAATCTCCCCTGTGGAAAGAGGAGTGGTGAGCATATTTGGTGTTAGAAGTGGACTCTTCGTGGCCATGAATAGCAAAGGCAAACTCTACGGATCTGTAAGTAGCCACCAATTGTGTGCCTGGGGAGGGGACCATGGGACTCAGCAAGTGCAGTGTGCATGGTGCTAGAAGATGCCCAAGCCACATCCTGGCACCTTCTGGGTCTGGCAACACAGACCAGCCCTTGCTGCCTTGCCAACAGAAGGTGTGCCACCCACATATGCTGCTTACTGAGCATTTGCAGTAAAACCTACCCTTTTGCATTACACTCTTTATAAAAACTAGTCACTCAACCATGGCTACTCATCTTGCCTACCACACAGGCCAACAGAGTAGTCATTTGTGTGGCGAGACCTCAAGCTAGCCTCCGTCCATTGCCTTCTTGTTATTTAAATACAAACAGCCTTAAGCATCTATGGCAATTCCTCATTCCATGTCTCAGAGAGCACTTGAACTTGTGATCAGCCAGGCCCCTACAAATGACCCTTTATGATGAGATGAATCAGTGCCTGTCACATACCTATTGATCACTCTTGGTTAATGCTCTTGATTGGACAGTCTGTTCCCATGACAGTTCAGCATCCTCGGGGTTTGGACTTCTATTTATAAGGCAGCAGATCTATTAAGAGACAATACAGATCTTTTTTTAATATTGAATCTTTGGAAAAGATAGATGCGTCTTATAAAATATACTTGTGGACAATAACAGTAAATGTTTTTGCCCACACTGAGTTGTCATCCTGCTTTTGAATTCATCCCTCTATAAGCTACTCTCATAGGCATAATTTCAAACACATGTTCCTGGATCTCCTTCCTTACCCATAGCTTTTCTATTTCATATTTCTCAAGTACACTTTGAAGAAACTTGGGCTGGGGAAGAACCAAACTGTTTCAAAGTTAACTAAGGCATTTCCACATGAAGACACAAAGCATCCAGAATGATTTTCTGGGGCACCAGTCCTGTTACAAAGGATTTTGACTTATATAAAAGCCAGGCGGAATCAGTCACCAAAGTGCAAGAGCTCCCTTTGCATCACTTCTTAGGAAGACTGCTGCTTTGGTGCCCTGGTAAAGTAATTCCCAGTGCAGTGCTCAGCTTGGCAGGCTGAGATCCCTCTTATAAACCCCAGATTTTTGCCCAGTAATAAGAGATGAGTTAATGTGTTATTCTCCAGATAGCCACACACTTGTAACACCTGTCCCTCTTTGTACTTACTTGCAAATGAAACCCCTTCACTGGAAGGGTGCCTTTTGTCACCTCTGTTTTCCTGACCCATTAATACAAATGAATCCAAACTCTTCCTTCAATTTTAAAACTAAAGAAGCAGAAATTACTGTCCACTCCGAGTGCCTTTAAAATGCTTCTTTCTCCTGCAGCAACATGACAAAGTACTAGCGTTTGGATTTCTCTGAAACCTTTCAGGCAACTTATTGCTGGTAGGACAACCAGTGAGCAATTAGAGGAGCAGGGCAGTAGAACTGGGCTTGGGCCTTACTCCGCTGCAGCACTGTTAAAATGTTCCCCTCTCCTTCATGAATGCAGACGATACTTTTTAGTGTCCTTCCCACCTTTGGGTGTACATTCCTGGCCTGGACACGGCATCCTTAATGATCCTCTGAGTCCTGTTTGAAGCTTCTTTTGGGTGACCACTTCAAAAGATCACTAAGAGGGGGGAGTCAGCTGCACATTTCCCTGCAGCACACCTTCTACACCTGGTAGCAAGAATATTTCCACACCTGATGTTTAAAATTCTTTCCCCCTCATTCTTTCCTTTTCATTTCAGACCCATTTCAATGATGAGTGCAAATTCAAAGAGATTCTCCTGCCGAACAACTACAACGCTTATGAATCTAGAATTTATCCCGGGATGTACATAGCCCTGAGCAAAAATGGAAGAACAAAGAAAGGCAATAAAGTATCTCCCACAATGACAGTGACACATTTCCTTCCTAGAATCTGAGACCTCTCCCTTCAGATCTACCTCAGCACAGGGGAAGACGCAGAACACGTTTCGGGGAAAAGAAACATGGTGCACTTTTACTGGAGAGTTTTATGCAAGAGTAGGTGTAAGATATTTAAGTTAATTATTTAAATCTGTATATATTGCCACAAAAATTATTTATAGTTCTGATTATTTTTTTTGGTTTTTAATTTCTGAAAACAAAACAAACCTCCCACCCAAGATATTTCATGGTGCAACAGTAGAAGACTTCTGCTTTGTGGTTTATTTAACTCCTTTCTAAGTTATCACAGGTGTGCTGCTACTCCGTGTCCTACAAGAGGTGAAATTCAATTCCTCTATTACAATGTTTTGCACTGTTTGTGTGTTGTACGGTGTCTGTCGTTATACACGTGTTGGTTTGTTTGTTTGCTGCGGTGGCTTTGTTCTCCTCTGCGTGTTTTCCAACCCCCCTCCCCACCCGTGACTCCCAGAGAAGCTCTTGGCCTCCGAGAAGAAGCGCTGGCGGAGGTGCCTGGGTGGGATGCCAGCTCGGAGCCACACACAATGCCTGACCTCCTTTGTGCGGCGTTGCTATTTAATTGGAACAGTATCGGTTTACCTCGGTGCAGAAAAGCGCGGTGCTGAAGAGCTACCCCACAAATCTGTTTTTAGATCTGCCAGTGCTGAACTTTGAACTTTCCTGCAGTCCGTCTTCTTAGAGCTGCCAGGCCATAGGGAGGCTTAAACACCTATATAAACTCATCAGGATTGGGGTTTGTCTTTTTCTATTTGGATAAACCGGAGCACATTATCTTTTGTGGCCCTCATATTGGATACAATTGCTTGGCATTAGGACAAAAAAAAAGCCCCCGTCCCTCCCCCAACAAGCGCACTGTGAAACACGCTACTGGGAACGAATTATATATTTTATTCAAATTAAATTCCCTTTCACATTTGGAGACTACATTCATTTTTCAAAGTTTGTGACACTCTAGAATACTGATAAGTTTTTAAAAGGCAAAGCGTTTGCTGGGTGATAGAAAACAATCTCCACGGAGAGAATGTAGATCAATTACAAGGAATTGAGGGGTTTTTGTACTATTTATTATTTTTGGTGTGGTGTTTGGAAGGAGAAATATGCTGCTTTTTTTTTTCTGTCTCATTCCCTGATAAAGTTGATTAATTTCTACCTCACTAACTCTCAAAGCCAGTCTCCTAACAAAATCTGCATGGAAGGAAGGTACACGCTTTTCTGCTTGGTCTTACAGTTCTGGAGGAGGGCCCGGGGGAACAATTGTAATCTCAAATCTCTCTTTTTATCCATATGTAGCCAAAAGTATTTGGTATAGAGTTGGTTGCATCCTATTTGAGCCTTGTCACGTTTGAGCTATCTTTATCCAGTGGTTTACTTTTAGTAAGGAGAATCATGGTGAAAATATTTGCAGACAGCTGTCAGGCTGCAGTACTGTATCGTCATCAAGTAACCCTATATTTTTTCTTTATATATTTTGCAAGTGTAACTCATGTCTCTAACGTGATGAAGGAAAAGACAGGTTTGATTAGGGGGGAATCACTAAAAGGATTTATTTGTCCTTTTTTCTTCCTTTCTTTCTTTAAAAAATACATCATCTTTGGGGAATCAAGTGGGAGCCAGGACTAATCACAGTGTTTGATGACTTTAGAGGATGTTTACAGACCATCTTCTAACCTAAAGTTATTTCTGACGATGTGCAAATCTGAGTTCAGCTTTTTTTTTTTCTCTTTACATTCCTACACAAAAGCCTTTGTTCCATTTTAATGGTACAGACTTGCCTGTATCCTCTACTTACATGTGACCTCGAAGACAAAATCTACTCACCAAAATTCAGTAAGACCAGAGCAGACCAGGACCAGATCTTAAGCCAGCTGCTGTCAAAGCAAAAATAACAATTAAGAAAAAGGAAGCCAAATCCAGAGCAAGTGACTACGAAATGTCATGTCTAAGGATTTTTTCATGTTTTTTTTTTCTGTAATTTGGGGGACTTCTGTACTTTCTATGTTTTCTCTATGTGAGTGATCATTGTGTAATTATCACCGCTACCTCTGACAACTGATGATTCTGTTCCAGATTTCGGATAGCAAAACCAGATCACAAAGGTTTTCTCTGGAAATGGTTCTTCTTTGTCACTTTTCACTCCATTAAACCCACAAACGACGGCCTCACGCAAAATATGTTCAGAGGTAGTTGTTGTAACTCCAACATATTGTGATAAAACAATGTTACATGGTATGAGCTTTCACCATTTACCAGAATCTGTCTGTAGTTTTATACAGGTGCTGTTCAAGACTGTGGTGTATGTGCTGTGCACATTTAAATGCATAATAAATGATAAAAATTTACTACGTACAGCAGCCTGATATTGATTTTAACTCTTTAGAAGGGAATGCATCCTGCAACAAAAGGCAAAGAAAGAAAAATGCTATTTCACTTTCCCAAAGTCAGGGGAGTCTTTGCACCTATGCCAGCTACTTCACGAATGACAGCCTGGATTTCTTACTCAGCTAAAGTTCCCCCAGCCAAAGTTGGAAGTCATCCAGGAAAGCCCAGCTCCACAAGCTCAGTAACAGATACGCACACTTGTATCTGCCACACGCTACTATTTCTTGTATTATTTGTGTGGTTATTAACAGTGGCAGCTCTTCGTGCAGCATCTAATATTAATGGTCAGAGACAAAAAAAAACAGCTTTGGAGTTTCTGCTGCTGGATGTTAATGTTACAAATGAAACCTGACGGCCTTTTTCTTGGCTTTAATGAGTGCTGGTCTCTCCCTCTGTGAAGCAGGACTACAATGATGCAAGAGATCATAGGACTACCTGTTTGATTTGAGATACTGTCTCTTTTTACAATCAGTGATTATACAAGTGACTAGAAAAGTGAAGTGCTTTGTAGCACATCTTATGGCAAGTTTCTTTTGCACAACTTTTATAAATACTCAGATCTCTGTGCTTTCAGTTTTACCCCTTTCCTAGGACTGGGGAAGGAATGACAATAGTCAAGTTTGATCTTACACATCTTGACAGCAAAGGGAGTTTGTCCAGCTCAGTATTGGTCATTGAATACAGAAAGCTAGACTCCCAAGATACAGACTTCTCCATTTTCCACAGCGTGATGCTCTTCTTCCTGTTCCTAGAAAGGGGAAGGTGATAGATGAGCTGGGAATGTCCAGTGTCCTCACTCTGAGTAAGAGCAATTTCTCTCTAAATCTGTATAGGCTCTTTAAGTCCATAGCACAGGTGATGACTTTTTTTACTGGACAATTATAGCTGCAGCATGTTTAACGTTCCTATGAATAGAGCCAGAATAAATAGGCATGCAGTTATATATAATATTTTTTTTTTATAATTAACTTTTTTGTTGTTTACAATGCTTGTAAAAAATAACAAATGTAAATTTATTACTGCCAGGTCTTCCAGAATTATCACAGAAAATTATGCCCAAGGATAAAAATTTGTCTCAGCCTTGGGGAGACATCCAATTATAATTTTAAGATCAGAGATTAAGACTTGGCTCTTTGGAAGGTGAGACTTCAGAGCAGTAGCTTTGCAGGTTCATAGCACTTGGAGAACTGGTGTTGCACATGTGGTCCTACACCCACAAAAATATAAGGGCCTGTTGCCACCACAGATGGAGCAGCTTGAGATGTCACACTGAACTCTAGAGAAATATTCCTCCTCTGGCATCACCCGTTTTTTGCTTCATCGCTAAGCCAGCTTTCCTCACATTGCTTTTGGAGATAAGAAAAGAAATGCATTAAAGGTGAAAATGAATTTTAACCCCTACATGACATTTCCGAGATCCCTGAGAGCATTGCCGTGTTCCAGGCATGCCCAGTGCTCCTGCCATCCTCTGCCAAACAGCTCGCTGCACGGGATAACTGAAATCTTTTCCTGAGGGTGGATTAATCCCTTCCGTAAACCAGGCACATTTCCCCATCCAGTGACAGTCCAGCCTGTCCCGCAGGACAAACAGAAGAGGAGCAGTGCCAGCCTGGCCCCGTGCCGGGCCCCTGCGTGCCAGGGAAGGGCAGAGACGAAGCTCTGAGCCTCATCACTCACTTGCAGCCTTGCATGTTTTAAATGGTCCGTGCTTAACATTTTCTGACTCATTCGTGACATCTACCAAGTTGCCTGTATCAAATCTGTGCTAATAAAAATCAGCATGACAAAACACTGCCTTGTATATAAATAGCCACGGGTTTCAGAGCGGTCGCTGAGTTTATAGTGCCAGATTCAGTTGTTCACACTTTGCCACTTGGTTTCCACTGCAGTATGTGAACTGACCACGCAAGTGGCCAATTAAAGAGAGTCTGTTAAGGGGCAAGGAGTCTTTTGATAAAGGCTAGTAAGCATTTCAGCAAGAAAGTTAAAAGGAATTCCCTGAAACGTGGCAGCTCCCTTTATAGGGCTGTGGCTTGCCAAGCAGAAACAATTGTTAATGTAGAAAATCCAGTTTAAAGCTTAAAAACAAAACAAAAACCAAAACACCACAAAACCAACACCCAAACAAAACAAAACACACAAAAGAACCCCACAAACAAACAAAACCCCAAACCCACCCCAGTTCTTCTTCAACCAAATAATCTAAACACGAGTGGGACAGTGCAGAATTGTAACCCTTACCTGCTTTCAGGCAATACAAGGTGCAAAAGGGAGGCACAGCACGATTTCAGCTTCCTGCACACCAGCTGTAATTTACAAATTTCAAACAAGAAATATTACCCGGAACCGTTTGGCTTAAAAAGTGATTGTTTGTAAAAAATAGCTTAATATCATGCCAAGAAATGTCTATGGCCAGTCACTTAAGGAAGACACTTAGTAGAAAGCAATGCCTATTTCTTATATTGTAAGTTTTGTTATATGTTAAAAAGATGGGCTAGTGCTGTTGATAGAACACTGATTGTGGTTTCTTCATTTCTTACAGATTACTTATAAATATTTGAAAATTTATGAAATTTAAACAAATGTTCCTGAAAACCGAGGCTGATTTTTTTTCCCCTTTCTACAAGCATGTCAAAAAACGGTGCAATCCCTTTTGAGGATGATATTAGAAGGTATGTCTTGTCCATGCTAAAGACAAACTGAATGTTGTGAACTGCTTCTTAGCAAAGTCCTCCTCTGCTAACAGACCTGCAACCTGAACAGTCCTGTGCTGGGAGTGAAGAGAGTAAGTCAAATGAAGAAGACAGTTGCTAACAGGTTCTCTATATGCTTTGTTACAGAGGCAGAAATTATATAGTGAGTGGAAGGTTTTTGAGGATGAAACAGCTCAGTGCCATGCTGGAGAATCAGATGTTAGTGTCAACTCCATCAGCAGGCAACCTGTGATGCCAGCAACGTGGTGCAACCAGTGGCCCAGCCCTTCCTTTCTGAACACCCAACACGGCACCACAAAGTGTGGTGAAGATGGGGAGCACTTGAAACTTAACCCAACTGCAGGTGTGTTCTGGCTAGAAATGGTGGGTAATGGCAAGCACTATGAGATATCATGCTGGGAAGGTTTCAGCCTTGGCAGTTTACATCACTGCACCTTTTTGACACTAATATACCTGTGCTTTACATTTGTGCTTCCAGGCTATCATTAAACAGTGTTCAAAATATATCCATTAATAGCTTAAAATTTGTGAGACACACACAGATACTGAGTTTGCAAGAGTGGGGGGTCAGTAACCTGTACAGCCTGCAGAGGAGCAAAATAAAAGTAGGCATGGGTGCTCATTTAGTGAACACCATCTGTACTGGGCTCCGAATGGTGCAGGACTCCTCACAGAAATGGTGTTGCATGACCAGATTTTAGTTGCATGGGCAATTTTAGGTTTTTTTCTGAAATTCTGAGTGCCAGATTGACCTTGGGTACCTTCTAGTGTCATTCTGTGTGTGTACATGCAATTTCATTTTATTACTAATCATACTATTTTATTGTGGGTAGATACAGGAGTACTCATTCTCTATGACTCCCCAGGCTGTGTTGACCTTCGCTATCGTTCATTCACACTATTTCATATAGGTTAAAGAAAGTGATTTAGTGATGTTTGTACCAATTAACATATTCCAGATTCAAACTGGCTGCTAATCAGGTTACCTCTGAAGTACAAATCAGATCTTCATCAACTTAAAGGTATTTGGCAAGTGTCAAAGCCACTTGGTAAAACTCTGTGGTTTCTGGGGAGCTACTATTTACATACTTTTTCATTATCTCTGCAGCTACATCTGTTTGCTTCCAGTGCCTTCAAGAAAAGTGTTTGTAATGCTGCTGGGGCCAATACAGCTGTTTAATGTCATTGAGGTTAAGGGTGCTCATGAGAAGAAAGGAAGTGCTACCTGAGGGGTGAGCAACCATTAGAGAGGGGAGAGACCCCAAGCTTGTGGGGATCTTGTTAAAGAAGTTTAGAAGAAATGTCCAGCTGTGCACCTCTGACTGAAAGATGCTCAGTAAGATTGAGAACTCATTCATGAGGAACATTTTGGAGTTTTTCTTAGACAACCATCTTTTATAAGCTCTTTAACTTGGCCAGGTGATAAGTGGGTCCCTGCTTTGATCCCTGACCAGGTTGGGGATTGAATCCTTGCTCTGATCCTTGACTGGGATGGAGATTGCCCCCCCGGCTGGCTCACATCTGAACAGCACAGTGGGATGGATGGCCTCCACAGGGCTCCTTCATCACCAAGCCAAGGCTGCTCCAGTGCCTCCCCATGCCCACCATCAACACCAAACCCATCACCATCACAGACATTTCCCACCTGCAAACCCTCTCCTGGCCCTGCAGCGGGGCAGCCCCACCCAGCCAGGAAAGACCAGGGAGAGCCTCAGCTCCTCCACCTGGCACCATCTGGGGTGAGGACCACCATTCTGCCAGGCCTTGATGCCCCTCTCCTCTCCCTCCCAGCTAACACTGGCCAGCAGTGTGTCTCCATATTACCTGTTGGGGAAAGGGCACGTTACAGCTCCCCTGTGCTCGCCTTCCATGCTGAATTCTGCTCCAAGAAACTCGGATGCTACTGTGAGCGGGACCGTGTCCATGAGGAGTTACACATTAACCCAGGCAGTTAGGTTTCTGTCTTACCCGTGTGGTCTGGCACTGGAGACAGAGTGTCTTTTCATCGGTGCCTTTCCTTCAAATGAAGTTTGAGATAAGGGGACTGATTTCCCTGGGCGTGAGGGTTGTGCCCAGGAGGTTACTGCCGTGTGATGACCTCAGGTCTCCTGTGGTGCTTGCTCCGGGAGCGGCTGTTCCCGCAGACCTAGGCAGGTCCAACCTGCCAGCAGCCGTAACTTGGGCTGCAATTAATTATAGATTTTCTGCAGCCACTAAGGAAAATCACCTTCGTTGCCTTTTCCCTTGTTTTTGACCTTCCTTCACCAGGGCCAGGTGACTGGCACTGCCTTTCTCCAGCAGCCCTGCCCATGCCCATCTTCCTCCTTGTATGCAGCAAGATGCTTCTGCCCAGAAATGTCCCACATTCAACCCAGCACCCTTCCTTCTTCCATGCCGTCCTATTTTGACACCTTTTCCTCTTGTTTTGCCACTTCTCCTTTTCCCTCATAGTCCTGCTTTGATTTTCTACTCATCTTTTCTTACATTTCTTAGTTGCATTACCTTCAATCACTCTCCCTTTTTCTTCCAGTTTTTGTACTCTTTCCCTTGAAATATTTTGTTAGATTTTATTGTGGAGACCTTATGAATCATGTTATGGCCAAAGACACTCAAGCTTCACCACAGCAAGCACCTCAGACCTGCTGCAGCTGGCACAGGTCAGAATACTGGTGATGCAAATTCTTCCAAAATGGGAGCAATTTGTACCTATATTCAACCCCGTGACTCAGATTCATACCTGCAGATCTTAATATGCATGGACTATCTGCTACACTCTTGTCAGTAAGGGTTTATTTTCATAGAATCATGCAATGGTTTGGGTTGGAAGGGATCTTTAGAGGTCATCTAGTCCAACCCCCTTGCAGTAAGCAGGGACATCTACAATAAGATCAAGTTCCTAAGAGACTTGGCCAACATGACCTTGAATGTTTCCAGGAATGGGGAATCTACCACCTCTATGGGCAACCTGTTCTAATGTTTCACCACCCTCAGCATATAAAGAATTCTTAATCTATGCTCTTTGAGTTTAAAGCTCTTTCATACTGCTCTTGTCACATTTAAAGCTCTTTTTTAATGTTGTTGGTTTCCATCTTCTGCATTAAGCTCAAGCTCCTTTTCAGGTTAGCATAAAACTCCTCACTTGCCTATAGTTTATTTTGACAACAAAACTCCTTTCCCTTGGTCCTTTGCAGTTCCTGTCCCCAGTCTCTGAGGGTTTCAGAGGTAACCAAACCAGCTTTCAGTGAGCAACAGCCAAGCTACAGCTGCAAAGAGTTCAACACGTGCATCTACCTGAGGAGCAAGGTGTATCAGCCACAATCTGCCATGGAAGAAGGGTTAGGACATCAAGGATCTGTTTACCAGCCAGAAAAGCATAAAGAACAGGTCCTTTGTGCTCCCTGATATGTTATCAGATATGATTCACTGGATCATATCTGCTTTGACGATCATAGTGTGGGCAATTCAGCACAGGGGTTTTTATCCTGGTCAAGGAAAAGCATTAGAACTATGTAAGTTATAAATATAACCATGATAGTCTTATGCTGTACAAAGAATTTATGCCTTGATGGAATAATCAAAGGAAGTTGCATTTTAGGCAGACAGGTATCGATATACATGGCCATCCCTACACATAGCTCTGTGTTAAATAGTGATTGTGTCTGAAAGAATCTGAATGCAGAAACACTGCTGAAGTCAGCTCTATAAACGGAAACCCAAGAAATTACATCCTAAGATAAACTAAAAGTCTTTGACCTCAAAGTTCAAGAATTTGCATCTTCCACAAATCTTTATTCTTTTAATACTAGTCACATCCAAGAGAGTCACTTGTTTTGAATTAAATGCTGTTTATTTTGCTCATTTAAATACATATATACACACATACACACACAAAATCTAAATGATAGATTTCTAGCCATAAAGTATTTTATTTCATACCTTGGCGAATAAATCCTGGAGTTAATATTTTGGATCAATGATTAGTAAATAACAATGACTCTGACTTCATGGCATGAGGTACTTCATATGATTGTTCCTCAGGATAAACTAGACTAGATCTTGTTCAGTAAACGTTGTAACTTTAGGATACATCTTAGTCCAAAATATGAAATAAAAGAGTAAATACAAGCACAATGCTTAAGGTGTTGAACGTCCATCAAAATACTTCCTGAGGTTAAAAATTGAGACACTTCATTTGAGTTTTGGGTTTTTACACTTTTTATTATCAAATAAATATCACACCAGCCATGTTCACACTAGAAATCTAAATGTAATTACCATGTTTCTAAAGTTCTCCTGTGCATACCTGGGTAGCCTTGGTAGAATAAATAAGGCATTATCATTAAGACTTATTTGGACCCTTTAAGCCTCAACTTATTGACAGTCACAGGTACCCAGCAAAGCCAAAAACAGAAAAAGAGTTTAGTTAAAATATTTTGTGAATAAAGGCTGAAAAAAATAACAAATACTTCTTTCAGGTTCTAATTGGTGGAAAAAAGGATCTCCTGGTACTTTCTGCTCACAAGTCAGGTGAGTGACCTCACAGAATGAGGGAATGGATGTTCTTGGAAGTATGTTCTACACTATTAGTTTAAAGCTCAGCGTTTAAACAAATATTTTTTCTCTTCTGCAGAACAATCACAGAAAATAAATAAGGCTACCAGTCCAGTCACGAATGACCCACGCTGAATTAGAGATTAATAGTGATTAAAATATCCTGCTGTAATCACTTTGTTGTACAGGAAGGTGAACAGATGTGAAACCAAGGACTATATCTGCATTTAATAAAAACTTTTATATGTTCAGGTGAGTACCACAGCTGCAGGTTGAGAATGATCATATTCACTTCTCCTGGTGACATAAAGCTGAGGATACTTTCCATTAGATTTTTGGAAAATGGAGCAGTATAAATTTGCATTTGTTCACTGTTTACACTCTCCAAAAGCTAATTAAGGAGAATATGGAAGCAAATATGCGGCTGCTTGCCAATTTGTTCTGATTCTATTCGTAAGAGCTTCAAACGTGCTGTCCTCTTCATTCTGCAGAAAGCCCCAGGAGCTTTACAGACATCTACTGATTTCCAGAGACAGAGTCAGGCACTCACCTGTACAAGTTGCTGCCTTAACAGAATTGCCTTTACACGTGACCAACAATAAAAATATTTCTTTATGTTGGTGGTGGAAGTGCACTAAAGGGTATATTCCTGATAAAAAGGAACACTGCGTGAACTGTCAATCATAAATCCATATTTAAGGCAGAACCAGCACAGGTGCTTGATACACTCAACTGAAGGACCACATCAAAATACAATAGCCACAACTCTATGAATATGTCTATAGATATAAACATATATACCTACTTAAAAATACCTCTGCTAGCTATCAATATCTATTTATTTTTTACCCTTTATGGGGATCTAGGAGATTCATTGAAGTTTACAGTTTACAACTTTGTTCAAAACAGTGACACTAGGGGAGAATCCACTCAATTATTCTGATAAAGAAACTATTAATGCTAATAGTGCTAATTCATTTTATAATTGACATGAGCACTTAAAAATCGAGCTACTACAGAAGCCTGTTTAATCACACACAGCTTCAGGATATTTTTGTGGCTTTCCCATCTATTTTCTGTCAATAAATCCACTTGTAAGTTAATGGAGAAGATCAGAAGGACCAATTTAGTTTTTAATAAATAGAGAACCACAACAATGTTCAGAATAAAATGATGCTCAACGAAGTATAGCTTGTGGTAAAAATGTTCCTTTTCATCTGCTAAGGAGATTACAAGGTTATAATTTGTAAAATAAGCATATTCCTGTTAATTAAATTAAAGACTTGGGCTGCATAAGCAAATACCAATCACAGGAGAGAAACAGAGAGGGATGCTGAGTTTCACACATAATTTGTTTCTGGCTACTTAGCAGGGCTGTGACAGACATTCGCTAAGTAGAAAGCAAACATTTACTATTTAGTTCACCTATCCAGCTAACACCTATAAACCTCTATTAGCAAAAGCTGCCTCCTTTGGCAGAGGGGATGGTTTGTTGTGAAAAACTTTTACTGTGATGGCTTTAAAAGAGCATTTGCTGCTAATTTAAAGATGTAGCAGCACTAAGTAACAAACTTAAGAGTTTTATAAGTTGCAGTATACTTTGTATTGCAGCCCTGATGCAGGTCTACAGAAGTGAGTAGGGAAGCTTCTATTCATTGAATTCAAGCTCTAAATCAGAAGCTGGAAAGGAAATATTCCCAGCACATCCCCCTAGATATCTATACCAAAATAATCTTTATAGGGTTTAGAATAGAACTTCCCCACAGTGTCTGCCCCTGAAATGCCCAGGTAAATGGCAGTCCCTCTTCTCCCATGAGGAATGGGCTTGCTCCATCCAGCTGTCTCAGAGGTGCAACCCATGCCCAAGGCAAGACCCAGGGCAAAAGGAGCCATATACCCCCAAAGAAGCAGGGAACTCCTTTCTGGGGAGTCATAGCTGCACATCTGGCTCATGCCGCTGCCTAGAACTTGCAACTTCAGCTAACTGCATTCAACAAGGAGTCTTGTCTTTGGGAGGCATTAATGCAGTTTTGCTAAATGTCAGCTCAAAATTGTGGCGGCCAAAACAAGGAGGGAGGAATGCTGTGTCATGGCATGGGCTGCGAACTGGCAGAGCGCGCTGAAAATAACAAAGCGATTGCAGCTGAAGTTTTGCAGGAATGTGGTCCTGGGGAGGAGAAGGGGAGGGAGGACTGGTGGACTTGGATGGGAACTGGCTGTTTGAAATGCTGTCTGAGACACAGCACTTTTTAGAAACTGGAGGATAAAAGAGGAGATTCCCTCATTTCTGTGTTTATTTATGAGAACTAAATGCAATGGGTGGGCACTGATGTAGTAAACGTATTATTTAGATGGTACCCCAGAGAGAGGAGCTGATGAATTGCTGCTACACATTTTGCCAGTTTGGTCTAAAAGCTCTACATAAATCTGTTGTAATTGTGTAATTATCCATTCCTTGTGTTTTCTTTCTATTTCTATCCTGGGCTAAAATCAACAGAGTAATCAACCACAGGATATTTATCTGTGCCATTCACCAAAGGGCATCAGAATTTAAACGAGCTCAGATACAGAGGCTTTGAGCAGCTAACTGGGATATGAAACTTCCTGCTTTCCCTCGCTGTAGTATCAACACTTTGAGCTGTGACACTAAGAATTTTTCCATAACCATTGCTGCCATCAAGCAGATTTTGAATTATAATGTAATTTTGTCACTCCTTATATGCATTGAAGTTGAATCTAGAAGTAAAAGGTACTTAAATAAAAGGCCAGAGAGACTGAATTTAGTAAGATTTGTGTTCAGACTGACCCCACCATGTCTCCTTTGATTGGCAGCGTATCCTGAGCTCTTTCACAGTGGGCTGGGAGCACTCAGCACTGCAGCAAAGCCTTCACGTGCTCCTCAGTGGGTCTTGAATCAGAACAAATGCCGGTCCCCAGCTATTCCTATGGCAACACAACCAGATTGCTTATGCTTTCAAGGTGAGTAAAAAGAAAACAAATAAAACAACCACCAAAGCAAGTAACAAGTTAACAACATACAATTTCAAGCAAGCTAAAGAAAAAAGAAAGAGTGACATTTATAAGTGATGTGCATCCTGCTGATCTTTTGTAAAGCCAGCTGTGAAACGTAGCTGCGATGTCTGTTTGTAGCTAGGTGTGCAGGCTTCCAGATGTGCAAGTGTAAAGCCCACAAACATCAAAAGGACTAACATCCAAACCCATTACCTGGACACCACCTTTATGTATTTCAAAGGGAAACCAGCCGAGCATTCCCTGTAATCACTATCTTGCAGCAGCCCTTTAATGAACCAGCTAGTACAGGATCGG
This sequence comes from Halcyon smyrnensis, assembly GCA_027560215.1. Lineage (NCBI taxonomy): Eukaryota > Metazoa > Chordata > Aves > Coraciiformes > Alcedinidae > Halcyon > Halcyon smyrnensis. The sequence continues at coordinate 14,016 of JANHFZ010022121.1, read as the reverse complement.
TGTGTTAGCGAAATAGAGTGCTGGCATTTTCTTTTCTTCTTCTCCTGTCCCTGGGATCCCTGACAGCCTTGCTGTCCACGTGGGGGATCGAATAGGATTACACAGCAGCGTCAAGTAGAAAAAGGCAGACTCAGCAAAGCCATCCAGGGGTATGGTGGGCAAAATCTGTGGTCGTAAACTGGAAATGTTGGAAGAAGGCCAGCGCTCAAATCTCAGGATAAGGGGAAACATGAGCTGATAAACCCCTCACAACTGCATTTGGTATTTTGTCATTTGGTTACTTTGCTTTCTGGAGCTTAAGAAGTCACCTCACAGCTCGGGATGGTTGAATGTGACATGACAGTGACAAATGGGGCTTTGTAAATTGCCTACAAAGAATGGGCATCTCTTTTATTAATTGATTAACCTGTGATTGCTCATACAAACAGCAGCCAGTGGACACTTTCTAATACGAATCTAGGGTTGTGACTGGTACCTGTTTCAAAGAGAAAAACCATTGAACTTTCTACATTCAGGATGTGCATGTACATGGTATTTCCAACCCTCCTGGGCCAGTGACTCCCTAATTCATACCCTGGCATTTCTGCACCTTGGGTGAGTAACCAACACATTTAAAATGACTAAGAGTTGTGTTTCCAAAGCATTCATGATCAACCATCCAAAGCAACGATATTTTTCCTCTATAGCATTCACAGAAAATGATTTGGCGATTATATTTTTAACTGTCAATAACTCAGTGGACAAAAAATTATGAATGGATACTTCTCTGTCAGCTTATACAGCTTTTCTTCTCTTATGTTAGCGTAGCAGAGAATCAAGGAGAGACAGAAGGTTTTCTTTAGACAGGAGATTTAAGACCCACACGAGTCTTAACAAAACCCACATGATGTTTAACAAAACCATTAAGGAAGTACCTTGTCCTGTGATCCCATGGATGAGAAATTAATTGCAGAATTATCTCCAACTTGCTGTATTGCATTCCAGAGGAGGTTCATTCTTTAAGCTCTGATTCTATCTTCTATAGTCCCAGAAATATTTCAGAAGTGTAAGCCAGTAGTAAACAGGAGAAACTGCCCACAATATTTCTGAGATACATGACCTGCCTCATTTCCCTATTACGACTTTGTACAATTTGCAGTTTTCTGGCTGGGGAGACAGCAATTTTCCCCAAAAAATATTCAGGGGTTTTGCCACAGACTTCATCCCTTGTGATCCGTTTTTTTCTTTTTCTTGTTTCCTTTTTTTTCTATTTTAATCTAGAAGCCTGCTTTGCACAGCTACCTTGGTAGCTTTCCCACAAGTAAATAAGTCGATGATAATCCTCTCCATAATTCCTCAGACCTACTTCAGAAATCTGAGAACAAAGAGGTAGAAATCACCTTGTAAACAGAGATCAGCTCACACCAAGAGCAGGCAGATTGATATAAAAGCTCAGGTGGAAGAATTCTCTGCAGTTTGGTTCAAACTCTTCACTTCATTAGCCAAAACTGGCAGGGCAGTGAATAGGGATGCAAAGGACAGAGTCAAAGCATGAGAAGTGCGCAATAAATTATATGTATTTATATACATATATGCAATATATTATTATATATATAATATTATTTGTATTGTACATAATTATATGTAATTATATATTGTATCTATAGCAGATTTTATCAGATGTCATTTCAAAATATGGAATTACTGGACCTGCTTGTATGTCATATAGATAAAAAAAAAAAAAGAAAGTTTACTTAGGAAAACAAAAGATGGTGTGAATATCAGAATTTGTCCCATAATTGTTTCTAGGTGATGAGGACCTAGAACCCACATTGAACACAGCTCAAAGAGGTTGTTTCAGGCAAGGTTTAATCTGGTCCTATGGACTGAACGGCCATTAGCACTTAACAGCACCTCAGGGGACTTCACTGAGCATGTATTCAGGTTTAGTTTAATCCAAAATGGATTCAATCCATTTACTCCAAAAAGCAAACTGAAGCTTAGCAAGAAGGGAAATCAGTTTTCCTTCAAACCATTTATCCTGACGTAACCTAAATGCTGCCATAAACAGACTCTTTTTCCAGTGACATACTGGACACCAATAAACAAAATCTAGTGGTTTGAACTCATTTTCTTCTAAACCAGCATAGCCAGTTAGTGGGAGGCAGTGTGTACAGACATGTACCCCTGCAAGCAGAAAGTTCACCTGGAAAGTACACAGGTCAGACAAAATACATTCAGCCACCTGCTCCTCTTCCTTCCCATGAAGCCTTCCAGACCAAGGCAGCTACATTTGCTTCCTTCTTCAAAATACCTTAATTTTCCTGTGACATCCTCACTCTCATAAGCAGCCGTGCTGCTGAAGGACTGAATTTTACTACCCACTGGCAGCCAGTGGATGTGAGACAGAATTACAAGGTCACTGGCCACATCGCAAGGGTCAGGGCACCCTCCCTGCACTAGCATCACCACACGCTAGCAAAGATGTTCACAGCCACAAGCAGCTCTCCTTCCACCCTGGGCTCAAAGGAAAAGCCTGAAGAATAAAATCATTGCCAGTCGTCTCGTTATATTCCCAATTTCTTTGTGTTACTCAGTTTGATTTATAATGTGAGTGCCACAGAGTTGATCTGGTTTCACCAGGCTGTAGAGTAACATCCCATGGCTCACAAGAGCAGCTCGATCCACTCTTTCCTGTGAGCATCAGTCCTGAGAACAAAAGTTTATTGATTTTCCACTGCTTGCTCACTTCTTGTGTTTTTTTATTTATTTTTTTTAACTAACACCATCAGGAGTAATAAAACTAGTTTATTTTTTCACTTCCATTTAACTTCTTTTTTAGGAGCTGGGGAGGTGGTTAAAGACAATCTGTAGCTCAGCATTAATATCAAAATTATAGGCAATCTGATAAAATATTTAAGTTCTGAGCACTCCTTTAAAACTATGGGAAGAGGAAATGTTTAGCTTTATACAAGCAGCCGCTGGCTGGCTCATAAACAGGCCCACAGTAGCCTATTTAAAGCAAGATCCAAGCACTTTGGACAATGTGCATTTTATTAGGGAAAGGAAGCACTGAAGAATCAACTGTAATACACACAGCAAGAAAAAGTAAACGCATTAACTGACTTTAATGCGGATAAAAATGGTGGCACGGGGAGAAATTCTGTTTCAGAAAGGTCATTCATTTGCTTCTGCATTCCTTCCCCACATTTACATGCTGCTGGCTTGGAGTCATCAAAGGCCTTCATTATTCGCTCTTGGAACGCATAAAACAATCACTTTCAGATATAATGACCTAATTACTCAGGCAAGACAAATGAAAACAAAATGGCACTTATTTACTTCAGATGTTAGTATTTAGCAGCTCTTCAGGAAAGAGATTTAAAGGACTTGCAGCATGTATTTAAAACCTGAGAGCCAGTATCACCTAACAGGGTGGGGTTTGATGACTGCAAGCACTGGTGATAATGCCTTTCCACTCTCTCAGGATGCCCCAATTTATATTCCTCTCCCTAGGGACCAGGTAGCTATGAACAGCTGCAGTATGAGGACATTCTCACCATGTTTCTCCCCCAGTTTCCTCCCAGTCAACCCCAGCTCATCCTGCATGCCCAGGTCTGGGGGCTTTTGGTGACACTAGGGCCTCTAAACGACTGCCAACCTTTACCTTTAAAGGTCATTCCTACTCCTTCTAGAAGCTTCAGCTGCCCAAGCAGTATGAAGATCAGATGTAACAAGGGAAAATTTTAGACCAAATATTTGCAAATTAACCCGTAACCAGAGTGATTTATTGTTCAGATTTGCTGTGTCCAAAAAAGACACATGGTTCAAAAGGTGGACCGTCACGGTTCTTGTTTATTTTGGGATGTTCTGTAGGATGGCATAGTGGTAATTATGTAATCACTACCAGTAAGTGTCATGGTCGGGCAATGACTCATTTAAAGCTCACATGATTACAGAAAAAAAAATAGATACTGATGTTATTATGATGCTTATCAGTGCTGTGTCACATAAATTAATCGTCTCAATTAAAAAGTGTTGATTCTGGCGACAAGAGTCAAAGCACACACTTTTGAGCCTCTGCACATTTTCCCCTAGAGAGATGTATTTTGTTTGCCATCCCAAGTGTGGAATCTGTGTCCGGCATTAGTAAATGTTCACAAATATTACGCAGCAGTTTGCTTGAGCCTGTTAAATTCACGTCAAAATAGACCGTTACAGAAAGATCTAGCTCATTTCCTAATTACTAAGCATTGCACACTGGATGGCAAATGAAAGGCTTAAGCCCCAGTGGGATCGTATGTGTCTGACCCACAAATAATTGTTTGACATCAGAAGGTTTATTATCTCTTAGCAGGAATGAGAAGCATATTTCTTAATAGGTTCCCCACCCTGGGCAGTGCAAGGCTTCCTTTGAAGAGTCTCTCTATGGTAATTGATGTTAATGAGCAGCAAGCCAAGAAGAAACACTGGGTCACCAGGTAGGAAGCCCCCCAAGAGATAATCTAATTACTCCCCAAAACAAATTACTTTCAACCAAAACAAATTACTTTCAATCACTCTGCAGCAGATAAGATCAGTGGAAGGAGCTCAAAGCTGATGACAGCTGGAGACTGAGGCTTCACGAGTTTATGGATTGATCGCTTTTCTCTTTGGTCCGTTTTGTTGAATGACAATGGAGTGACAGAAAACTGGAGCCAAGAACTGAGCTCCCTTTCATTTCATTCAAATGACTGCGGAGGACCTGCCAACTCGATGCTCTTTGCTGTGTGGCTCATTGATCTAAAATGGGAAAAGCTGTAGCCATGCATGTTCATATCTGTAACATGAGCAAAACTCTCCAGGAATAAATGTACAGGCTGGGGGACTCTAAAATCCACCCATTGTCTGTGCATCATTATGCTGGGAAGCATAAGAAAAAACATGACATTGTTGCATATTTGTGCATGCACACAGAATGTGAGGCAAAATAGAGCCTTCATTTTTCAGAGGTCATAACCTGCCCAAACTATAAATATTAATTGATACTCTAATAACTTATTACCAAGAATTCTTGCCAAATATCTGACTGTTCCCACTGAAGTAAATGATTTTTTTTCTCCATGGAAGGCATAATTGGGCCTTAGCTCCTTTTATTAATGAGGTATTAACAATATTGTTCTTAATTTCTGCGTGGTCTGCTCTAGTTTTGTCCTGCTCTGGCAGAGTGGTTGGACTTGATGATCTTGAGAGGTCCCTTCCAACCCCTAGCATTCTGTGGTGAAGTTAGCGTGAAGTACAAACAACCCATGATGAATCACCACACTGACCAACTAGTGAGATCTGTTCCAGTGCCGAGTGGTGACTAGACATCATAACTGGAAAATCTTACCACCTCCTAAAGACAGTGCAGAAGGGCCTTAGGTAGCAAGGGTTATAGATTACCAGCAGAAGCTGTAGTTGTTAGGCCTGTCACAACTTTTCTTAGGAAATAGAGTTAAAATGCAGCTCTAAAGATCCAACTAGTTGACCAACCAGAGCAGCTGACCCACATTGGCTCCAGGTGTATCCCAGACCATAAATGTCATGCTCAGGAGAAAGGGGGAAGCTTGCTGAGGAGCAGTTTCTGGGCTTCTCATCATTCTGCTTCCCAAGGACTGCTTTCTTGTTTACTATGACCACCATGCATTTGCTGGGCTGAGTAGGACTTTCTTTGCTTTATCTTGGTATTAGTTTGGTTGTTTCATTAAATCTGTTTGCATTTTAACCTGTGAGCCTCCTCTCCTATCCCACTCCTAGGTTGAGAAGGGGTTGTCAGGTGATAGAGCAACTGCTATAGCTTAGCCCTGGGTATGGGCTAAACGTAGACACTGTCCTTTGAGAATAGGATACTGGTATAACCACTAAAGCTGTAAATAGGAAGGGTTTATGTTGTGTCCATTTATTGTTCTGTTGCTCTTTATTTCATTAGTATTGGTTAGTTCCTTCTACAATATTATCCAATCAATGATACATCCGTCTAACGGAACCCACAGCACGCTGATGGCAATACGTGACCTGTTATGGAAAAAGGGCCTGTCTATTGCATGCCCGTGGCAGCCCCTCTGCAGAGCGTGGCTATGGGAACAGAGCTCAGTAGCGCTCTTGTTGCAGGCTTTATCTGCTGGAGAACTCTGATAAAGAGTAATACACAGGTCTTGAGGAGCCTTCACTACTGAATGAAACCTTGGTGCCCCACATAGTGCTATGGGAGGGACTCCTGCCCTGGAAATCTTCTGAAACCCATTAATTTCAGAATTATTTGAGAGGCTTGTCTTTATAATTCCCTTTACAAAATGATTGCCTCCATCAATAGGTCCATATTCAAGAGTATATGAACTGGTGACTGATCCATATGAAAGAGACAACATGACTGGTTTTTTTTTTTTTCTCCTCAGTGCTTTGGTGTGCTTTGCTCACTTCAAGACCTGAGATGTCCCTGCCCCTTTGTCACCCAAGGTTCTTCTTGGCACCGCCAGCCATGAAAGAAGCAGAGGCAACATGGCTCTCACTTTTGTCCTGTAATATTGAAGGAATTTCAGTTTCAGGAGAAAAAAAATTAATTGAAGATGCATTTAACATAAAACAGTTGGGGTAAGTATAAAACCAATAAATATTGAGTTTAATTCTGCTTCTTACACCAAGTCAAGGTACATAGCATAGGCAATAGCCTGATTTTGGGGGGATTTAACAGTCCATTTAATATTTGCTGTGATGTTTACATAGATAAATCCCTTGATTTAATGCAGGTATTTAATTTTGCTTTTCAGTGATGCTTCAGATTTTATCACATACTTAAAAAAAAGTTATTTAATGAATCTGAGTTACTTTTGGAGTAAGACACCCACTGCCTACTCATTTTCTCACTAGTCAGATGTGTAAAACCTAAGTAAACTTGAATTACTTTCTAAAGACCATCCAGGCTCTTTCCATGCTGATTTGTTCTGCTTCTCTTACTTTCAAATGGCCTTTTAATTGGCCATTAAACTAGGAAATTATGGCTGATTAGGATCAATCCAAATGCAATGCTTTGGATGGACTGGCTATTTGAATACTATTCTTTTAGCTCCCATGTTATTTCTGCTTTGTCAACTAAAGGTCAATTTTAGCTGCATTGGCAGGATGCTTCTGTAACCTTTGCCCTTCAATTCTTGACCCCAAATGTCCCACAGCTATGTTCCATGGTAGTAAATGTGACTAGTTGAGAAGCTACAATAAGGAGCATCAGAGAAAGTTGCTCAGTTTCCTGATTCATGGTAAATCGTGCAGCTACCCCATGGCTATGGCATATTTTCTCCTTTCAGCAGAAAATTATTTCCTCAGACCTCCAAGTGGAAGAACAGTTATTCATAATCTTCATCTCTTGCCTCTTGAGCAAACCCACTGTAAAAACTCGCTGCATGACCGTCACCTATATCAAGGATTGAGTCTGGGTGCCTTTTGAAGAGGGAGGGAAGATGAAATCACACATTTTAAAATCCAATTAAACAAACTCTGTCCTCTAAATGGATTTTGGAGGACTTTCATGAGAATTTTATTTCTTCTAAGATACTTCTCCATGGTTTTGGGGTGAAAAGCAGACTTCTATTGATTCATCTGAATCACTTTGCTCTCCAGCAGCTGAGGATATGGCTGTGTGCAAAATGTTCTTAACAGCCTTAAATGATGACATTAGGAAACTTTGTACTTTTTGAGGTTCATGTTTCTTCAGCAGTTTCATAAAGGGCTTCAATTCAGTGAGAACCCTTCTTGCAGTATCATAACAAGAAAGTTATGACAGGTGAATAAGCACTTGTAGAGTGAAGTGATGCTTTGACACAACGTTCACCCGCATTCACTAATCATTTGCATCTCTCTTAAGAAAGCTTATCCACTTCTGTTGGTGACTTGCAATTCCTAGTGATGATAAGCATCAGAGTGTAAGATTAAATAATAGGCAGTAAGAAACCTCTGAGTCTTACCTGGCTTCCTTATCTCCCTTTCTACCTCTTTTACTCCATAACATGGTAAATTGCTGTAATGTATTCAGCACAGACCTCAGACTGCTTTTTATCTCATCTTGGTTGAATGTTTGAAGCCCATATTCAAAACCTCTGCAGTGGAATGTAATCAGAAGACCTCCCGACATGTATAAGTATTACCTTTCACATCCTTCAGCTTTAATAGGATGAAGCAATAGCAATCTGGAACTAATCCGTATAGGGACAATCTGAAGCCACAAACTTCTCCACCTCTGTCCTCCAAGAGACTCACTGTGCCAAGTATCTGCAAATCTTAAGTATAGACTGGCAAGTGCAGGATTCTCACAGGAAAAAAAACCCAACAAAACCCACCGAAAAACAGTGCCAACTTCACCAAACCGTGGCTGACCTGGAAACCTTCCACAACCCTTAGTAGAAGATACTGATTCAACAGCAAATGAAGAATGGAGGTCTCTTGCTCTGAAGCAGTTCAGATCCTTCAAACCTTCCCTAAGAAAGCACAAAGGCAAGCCCATCAAGTAGTGTGAGCTGATAGCAGCTACAAGGAAACCCAGCTCTTTGTTAGCACAGCTGCTTACTTACGTGTTTGCTTCACTGACTCTGCCCTGGTTTAATCCGCGTGTATTGGTCTCATTGCTGAAGTCCTTGCACATATCAGCTTCCTACTGTGCTCTTCAGGACCGATTTTTGTGGAAATTGTTACTATATCAGACTGAATTAATCATGTGATTAATTCTGGCTTTCCAGGGCTTTGGATGTGTTTGAACAATGACCAGTGTATTTCACCACAGCTCTTGCGAGTTTGGCAAAACTCTGGTAGCAAATCTGTTTCCTTCTTTTTGTGGTGTATCTTCTTCTACTGGCTCATTCTCTGTCTATTAAAGGAAAAATATTTCCAATGGAGTTGAAACTTGATATAACAACAACTTTATTTAGCCGGTGACAAGGAAAGAGTAAGGTAAATGCTCCATGGATACTACTTTTGGCTGAGAAGCTGGTGTTCTGAAACTCTACTCTTCTCAGAAAAAGCTTTCCTTGTGATTTTCACAGACACATTGCATAAACAAAGTCCAGGGGCATTGCTCCCTGAGCCAAGCTGGAAAGGGAAGTGTGCATCCCTGGCAAAGAAACGTGCAATTATTCATTTCTGCTGCAGGATGCAGGTTTGCTCAAAAAATAAAGACCTTTCATCAATCTAGTATAAATGAGGTGCTGGAGAGCTACTGTACCAAAGACATTCCCAGAAAATGAATGACTTCTATACCAGAATTACAAAGGATTTCATAGCACACAGGAAAGACGGGGTAGATTAAGTATTTCCAACATATAAAATAACAACTTACAGTGATAAAAAGGCATTTAGGCCATTTGAAGCCGCCAGGACTTTTGTGAGCTTTAGAGTAGCCTTAATCAGAAGATATCATTTGACTGTGAAAGCTTCAAATCAATTCCAGGCTAAGTATTGCTCTCGGGAATGCATTGACTGATAGCAATAGTTAAGAAAGCATTAGATAACAGAATGGTGAGAGATATTTGAAATCAATTGTCTGGCTGCGTTCTCTGGAAAGAACCAGCAATAACACATGTAACTAACTACAAATTAGAGTAGCAATGATCTCTCCAGCGCATTGACCTTCTTTAGCAGAGCAGTTTTAGAAGAGGAATCCCTCCGGAAGTTGATCGTTTGAAAAATCTTGAAGTATCTGATGCATTTAGAGCCTATTAATTCACTGGGGACTATTACACTATATTATTATCCGGGAGAGCCTCTGTGAATGCTCGTCCCGTCGTATGACATCCTGTCAGTGGGCGCACGCAGCGGGAGCTGTGGAATCTCAATTCTGTGCTCATTCACAGCCCAGGGAGAAATATTGTCACCTTTCTGCCTCTTGGATTGCAGAAGCAGCTGGAAGCAGAGCAGTCCTTGACATATGGTGGAGTAACCTCTCCTTCTTAGGCAGGTTTTTTAACTTGTGCTGTGCTGATAAGGCTCTTTATAGAACAACCCCGTGCTCAAATAACCACATATCACAGTGTACTATGTCTTCACTTCTGCCTGACATACTCTTCTCTAGCAGAAGCAAGAGAAAGGACTGGACTGTTCTGCTGGCCCTCTGCCACGGAGAAAATAAAGGCTTTCTTTTTGCTGTCACTTCTGGGATGACTTGCAGGAGCTACAGCAGAAATCAGAAACCAAAGGAACTAGCACTAACAGCTTGGGACCTTACCTCTCTCAGCCTTCGTAATTCTCCCACTTCCGACTTCAGAGAAAAGGGGAGAAGACTTACAAATCTCTTCTCAAAAGTAATGTTGGATCATGGTCAAGTAATGCCTACTCCTAAATCTGCAGGAGATCCCAGAGATACCCCTAAAGGAAAAAGAAATTGAAGTTTCTGTACTATTTTCCTGTCTGCAATGACTTACATATCCACAGCTTTCACCATGATATTCTGAAGTTATTCTGCTATTGAGCAGATGTCTCTTCACCCTAAACACCTCTAGTTCATCACACTTTGACCCTCACTTGTCCTTGAGCAACTCACCTATGTAATTTTTCCTTTGACCTCTGCCATGAGGTAGCCTGCTGTAGCCACCTTCTACTCAGGGGTGGCTTCGTGCCTTACTTGTGATCATTATTTGTGTCCACCTTCCTCAATTTCCTTTCCGTTGGTTCCAGTTACGTTATTGTCCCGTGAGGCACAAGCTCTCTGTTATCTTTCCAGTATGTTCCAGGATCTCTGAATATTTGTCTTTTAAATATAAGTAGTTACATTCCTCCAAAACATATTTAGTTCAGCTTTAATATTACAGAAAGCTGAACTTCTTGTTCTGCAGAAATTACACCGGGACATTCAAAAGTGCACTGGAAATAAATGATTCATTACAACAGGTGAAAATACTTTTGCTGTTGTGTACTATTTGGTCAGGAGGTATTTTTGTTCTACAAGGTTTTTCTCCTAGTTGTATTTTTCCTATCCTCATAAAAGCAACAACTAACAGATTTCCTGGTTGCAGGCTCTGTTTATACAGGGAGGAGGTTCAGCACTGGATGGCTGGTGTGATTTACCTTCATTTTTTTCTGTCCTTTTTTTTTTCTTACAAATATATCTGTGGGTACATGCAAAGGCATGCGCCTTTCTATTGAACTTTGGTAAAAAAGATACCAATAAATGATAAAGTTCAGTGACACAAATAGGAACTGAAATGAATGTCACATGTTGCAACTCCTATATTTTGAAAACAGTGAGATTCATTAGCTCATTTAACTCTAGCTAAAAATAAGGTACTTAATCTGAGTTAATAATCTAGGCCTTTTCTCCAGAGCCAATAAAGAAATAAGGATTTCCAGAGATTATTTAATCCATATCAAAGACCTGTTTTGAGATAAGATTGGTACTATCCAGCCCAGATAAACACTTGGAGGCATTTACCTCTGTCACTGACTGCAGAGGAACTTGAACAAAGGATTTAGATTGAAAGCTTCCTACAACAAGAGGCCATCCCAAAACGTAGTTAAGAGCTTCATTTTCATTTTAATTTGATCAGCTATGAACCTTTAAACATTGGTCCACACAACATCAGCAACACTAACAATGAAAATAGTTTTTAAAAGCTCTCCATCATTAGGAGATTCTCATTTACAGTCAGATTTTTCTCAGATTAGAAATATAATTTAGTGCAAATGATTTCCCCTTTCTGCCTCAAATGTTGATCTTCACAAGGGAATGATAATGCTGTCAAAAAGAACAAGTTGCAAGCATCAATTTCTTGATGCTTGGAAGAAGTTTGACTTCTTGATGAAGAAAATTAATACTTATGATTGTGAATATTAGCCACACTATATTATAACAGAAACAACAATCATAAAATAGCTTCTATTGACTGAGATGCACAACAAAACGGACTAAAAAAGCCTTTCAGATTCATTTCAGCCCATAACCTCTGTGTGTGTGGTGAGTGCTTGATACCTTGAAGAATGCACATGTAGCCAGGATGAGTTACATGCACAACTGCTGTGGGGCCCAGGGCTGCAGGGCAGTGAACTGCCTTTGTAGCAGTCATGTAAGAACATTGCAGAATTCTGCAGGGGAAAAAAAACCTGGGGGCTTGGATGCCTTAGTATTATTTACTGGCTTTATAATATTGTGAACTTCTGGGATGTTTGAAAGGCCAGAATTTCTCAAATCAGCCCATGATTTAGAGGGGGTGCAGCATGAGGCACCTGAAAGTGAACTGATCCTGGGTTTTATTAATTATTCATCAGTGAGGCAAGGAAACTGGGCTCCTTTTGGCGTGTCTCAAGCTGATCATCAAAAAATACAAAACCAGTCAAAACCAGTAGTTGTTTATGAAAGAGTCAGTGACATGCAACCCTTTGCTCCAGGAAGCATGTGATGCAAGACCCTGATCATTTGATTGATGTGACTAATTTCAGTACCATAAGCTGCACATGATAATAAATGTAAGCATCTATACAAGTGCGGGTCATCATCCTACAAGACTCTGTATTATTGTATGACCCTGTCTATGTGAACAGCCTCACTGAGCTAAAATTACTGTTAAGAAAAGTTATTTGTGAGAGTATTTACAGGAGGGAAATGCAAGTGGGCAGACAGAAGGATGGAAGTAAACAGGTAGCAAAATATGAAAACAGTATTTGAAGTTTATGAGAACTTTGTTCTGTCAAAGAAGTTGGTGGCAGCATGGGATTATGTTTTGTTTAAATGTTATCTAACGTGTCATCTGGCAGAAGGATTTTTTTTTTTCTTTATGAAATTATTTTTTGGGGGATTTTCTCTCCTGGGATCTGAGAAAATTTCTTTAATGCTCAATTCAGATGGACAGCAGAAAATTCAGCAGCGAGCTGTAACACGCCCTTGAGATGCAAAAAGCGCAGAACTAACCAAAAGGTGTATATCTGCTTCTCCCCATCTCCATCGGTGCACTTGTCGAGTGAGCTCTCGGGGAGGACCTCGTGTGGAAAAAGTCCACGCACAGACGGTAAAAAAAACCCCTTGTTTGATGCTTAGTTCGGGTCGCCAGCTGCGGGCAATGCGGGTTTACTTCATATAGTTATTCCCCGCATCTCTTTGTACAAATAGGGACGAACAGGAGCTGGAGAGCCCCGCAGGGAGCCGCTCCCCAAAGGCGAGCCCAGCCCGCATCCCGGGTGCCAGGCTCCATCTAGTGACACAGCCGGGGATGGCCGGTCGGCAATAAAGCCCGGGGGCAGCGCGGCCCGCCCATAGGCGCCGTACCGGGCCGTACCGGGCCGTGCAAGGGCCGTCCCGTCGCTCCACGGGAGACGTGCGGCTGTTCCTGGCCGGTTACCGGGAGCGGCAGCACCTTTCACCCAGCGCTCCCGCCGCGGGACGGAGGTGCCCCGAGGTTTAAAACACATTCCCCGAAGGCCCCGTTCTTTTATTTCTGAAGAGGGAAATAAAGGATGGGCGAGGGCTAAGGCGGGAGCTGAGTTGTGGCAGTGGGCGAGGGCTGCCGTTCACCTCCCTGGGTTGGCTCCCTCACCTCGCAGAGTTACTGCGTGGCTTTGGATTTACACACGCCCACCCCCGGTCCGCTTCCCGGTGCTCCCATCAGGGCAGGGGGTGGGGGACCGGCAGTGCCGCCCCTCCCGTCCCGTCCCGTCCCGTCCCGGCAGCCCTGGATCCGGCCCCGTCCCGACGGGTTGAGGCGCGGCCGGAGACTAGAAGCGGGGGAAAGCTCGGAGGTGCGGATGGGGAGGGAGCGACTTCAGGGTGTCCCCTGCGAAATGATGTCATCCGATCAATATTTTCGGGGGGAGTGACCGATCCGACCAATTCCCTCTATGAAATGGGCTCTATATTGAAGCTGGATGCAGCCGAATCGATCGGGCTGATAACGGAGAGCTATAAAAGGCCGGGGGGCTGACTTCGCCCGCGCTACATCCCCGAGGCGCAGACGGCGCAGACAGTGCCCGGCCGTCTCTCCGCGCCTCTCCGCGCCGCTCCGCGCCCCTCCCGCGGCATGGGGCCGCTCCGCGCCGCTCCGCGCCCCT